>JAVQJG010001589.1:0-26249 GCA_036024015.1 Craterocephalus amniculus | reverse complement strand
CTTAAGAGGCTGCGGGTATGAGGCCAGGTTTTCTGGCAGGCCTTGGGCTCTTCACCCTGTATGCTGCCTCTGTTTAAGCCTCTCCTCCTGTCAAGTCAAGGACTCCTCTATCAAGTGTCTGTCACCATCGCTCTCCGTCTGTCTGTACAGATAGCTAACAGATGTCCAAGTCAGAGTCGGTGAGTGACGCCACTTCACGTTGCGGGTGGGTGGGATTATCTCGTGTTTAAAAGGATTACAAATTAAATGCTAACTGTTGTCTTGCTACAAGTGTAAAGGAGAGTGCTTGCTTTGGTTATTGGTTTTCATTTTTAAAAGCACTTCTGCTTTTGAGACAAATCCACCTCAGCAGCCTGTTAGGATTGTGTGTGTGTGTGTGTGGGTATGTGTTATAAATCAATTGTCAGCCACAATGTGATATTCTTACCTATAAAAATACCTATATATGCAGCTATTTGCAGTACAGTTGCTATCATAGAAATATGCTTCACCATATATCTGTATATTTTTTAACTGTACCAGCTATCAGGCTGATGATTATTTTGATCTAGATAAAATCACAAATCCTAAATTACTGAGAAGAGCACCAACAGGTTCTGAATGTAAAACCACCATGTGTGGAAATAAGACAAAATACTCCCTCCCATCCTCAGCAAACACATCACCAAACAGCATAATTCCTGAACTGATTCTTTCAAGCACTGAAACACATGTTGTCTCTGAAGATGCTGTATTTATAGCATAATGTTGTTTTGCCTTTGATGCTGGGGAATCATGAAGCCCAAGAACAAAATTAGTTCCCCTCCCTCTCCATAAACTCAGCATCATACCTCCGAAATGTCAGTGTTACCACAAAGGTTTTTTATCCAGTGCTACAGGGACACTAAATGAAGGCTTGATGTATATTATTGAAGGGAACAGTCTTTCTAGACTTTAAAGCAGGAAAATGGACAATGATGAGTATCTAAACAACTAAAACGTCTGAATTATTATGGCTGTGCATATGGTTTGGAGTGTCTTCAAAACATCAGATTGTGTCGGTTTCACTGTGGTTACAAATCCAAGGAAAGTCAACCAACCTGAGACGATGCGGATGAATACCTGCCCATGTGGTCCAATTCCACAGAAGTGCTGTTGTGGAATAGTGTTGAAATCCTTGACTTGTACTAAGTATTAATACACCTTGGTTTGTAAGGGGGAAAGGTGCAGAACAAAATCCAAGTATTTATGGGATGTGCTGGGTCGCAAAGTTTTCCAAGAAACTTAAGTTTACCCTCTTAAACTTTTCTTCTCTCAGCCTCTGATTGGGAACCCTGACTCATCAGCACTTCCTCTCAGCCTGAGATCTGTGGACTCTTTTTAAAAAGCAGTCTTAAAAATGCATCTTTATGAACTGTATATTACTTTGTTTTGTCTGCTTTTGTGTTCGTGGTATTTTGTGTTGCATTGTGAAGCACTGTGTGATTTTTGCTTTGAAAGGTGCTATAGAAACAGACATTTACTTGTTCTGAATTTTATTATTCTGTTCTACTGACATCCATTATTAGTGACATGTGAAAACTCCTCATTTATAATTATAATCTTATTTTTAACAATTTAAAAGATTTAAAAATGATAAATCTTTTGTTTACTATGTTTTCGGATTATAGATGCTGCACTTGTTTAACCTGTGTAAATCATTCTGGGAAGAGGATATAACCAGACACAAAAAAAACAGGAAGTGACAGCAAATGTGATTTGTTTGTGGCTAGAATTTTTTTTATTTTTGAACAATACACTACTGATTCTGCACTGCACTTCGAAAGGCAACAAATAAACTGCAAATCCTTAGCACTTTGAGTGATACAAAAAGGACAACTGAACTGAGAAAAAGCCTGTGCATTAACACAACATCCTAAGGACTGCTTGTTCGCAACACTTTCTCTCCTGATATCTGAGTCTTTTCAACCACAGCTGCCAACAAGCTGGCAGCTATAAATGGAGACTTAAACTAAATGGCGTGTCAACAATTTCTCATCACAAGGCGCCCTAATGTAACTTTCTGACCTTTAAAAATATGTTTGACTCATTTTGATGGCACGCTGACATTCATTATGGACATTCCTGGAACTGTCACTGGCAAACACCATCCAGAGGATGAGGAGTCACACTTCACAGGTTTTGCTTGCGTCACATTGTGGCTCAGTTTCCCTTTATATACTGTCACATGTAAGCAACTGGATGTCAACACGCTGGCTGTTTTAAATGTACAATAGCTGGTGCCAATGCAAGAGGACATGTTTTGGAAGGAGAAAGGAAAAATATGGAGAAAGAGAGGAAGACAAGAGTCTTAATCGGGTTGAATTTTACAGACTGGAGAGCTCAGACTGCAGGTCACTGCAGAGGAAGACTGAAGCAAACTGCTTCAGTTTTCTCACGCTGTTATGCATGAGATGTCTGTTTACACAATGAAATGTAAGCAGTTTACTTGTGTGTTTTTGACCATATCTGGTATACAGTTTATTATTACATACTTTGCAATACTCTGTATTGGAATACATTTGATCCTCGTGCTAACTGTGAACAGCTGCTGACAGAAAGTGGAGCTCTTGCAGCAAACCCTTTGCGAGCTGCTGCTGTAATAGGTCCACTCCGACTTCTTCATCCATCTGATCGTCCTCATCTTAAAATGAATGTTGAGTGATTTCTTCTTCACTGCTCTCTGTCACTGCACTCAGAAAATATGAGTCAGTATAAAATGCTATATTGGGCAGTGACGGCAGCAACTGTGATGTTGTTACCCAGAATGCCTTGCAGTGTAAGCACTTACAGCGAGTGAGTGAAATTATTTTTGTTTCAAGAAATGTAAAACTTTATTTATATTTATATTATGCTATTACAGCTGATGTATATCAAAGGTTTTTGGTTTTTCAAGCTGGTGGTCCCTTCAGGGAACTGTTGCGAAAATGTTGCTTCATGAGAAAAATGAGGCGCATTGTAGGTTGCTCCAGGTCATAATCAACCAGTAACAACATGGCTCCTGATAATACGGAGTTTGAGAAGCCACTCAGTTCAGATTGTTCTGATTTTGTAACAGGAGCCTGGACATTTGGAGAGAGAAGACTGATACCACAACTGAATTGTATCATTTTCATCCAGAAGTCATTACATTGTTTTCCACTTATTGTTCTGTCATTGTCAAGCGTTCCTTTTCTTGCAATTAATATTCATACTTTTTATTAAAATGCTTATAATCTACATGAAACCTATAATTATATTTTGAATAAAGCGTCACTCTAGCAAGGAAATCAATTAAATCTCCGAGGCTCTTTGTTTCATCAATGCAGGGTGTCATTTCATTTCCACTGGCTATTGAAATATAAATCAAATATAAAAAAACCTCCAGACTTTGGTCAAACATTACAAAAAGCTTCTCCAGCATATGTGAGAATGTAGGTTCAGGCTTTAAATTTTTCTTTGATGGACATGCTCTTGGTTGAACTCTCAGGTCACACAAGTCACCCTCTAACCACAACCTTCAAAGGAGTGCATTTCAAAGGAGCCGATAATCTTCAACAACAAGAGTAATTTATGGGTCAGTGTAGCCGAGTCACGGTATATTAATTCGGAGACTCGATACAGGTCATTGCCACTGACTGGGGGTGAGTTGAATTATTGTTGCCTGGACTCTGCTTGCTTGGTGCAGTTGGAAGTGAATTCTAATCCAGCTATAGTTCTGCCCAGCCTACTAATAAACCACTCAGAGTGCAGGAGGGAGACTGTGCACACCCCTACGTGCTACTGTGAGCAGTGAAAGACAGGCTGAATGCCAGAGACTCAAACCCGATTCTGACCTTGACGTTGCAAAGTCTCCCTCAACAAGCGGAGAATTGTAATAATACTGATCTAACTTGTATGAGTTTGTTTTTCTGCAAGTGGTGCTGCGATTTATGCTTCTGCTTTTTTAACTAACAGGATGAAACCCCAGTCAGAAGCTTAACATATGGATTTCGTGCCACATTGTAATGAAAAGATATTTCAGAAGTAAGAATTCTGGAAATCCTCTTTGAGATGTATTGTAGGAAAAATGTGTTTTGGCGGCAGGTGTTTCTCTTTCTGGAAATGGCAGAATGATGCAAAAAATGGCCCTGACTAAGCCCAGGCAAACGATACATCACTCCTGGCTCAAAATGAACTTTCTTATCAATAGATGAGGTTTTTAGATTCTTAAAATTTTTATCCAGAATTTCCATTAGCCAACTTCTTTTTTGCTGAGGAAAATAATTCATAAATAAACTAAGTCATAAAAGAAACTCATGGGGCAGTGGCTCAGGTGTGGGGCAGGTTGTTGTGTAATCCAAAATTTGATGGTTCAGTCGTCGCCTCATACAACTGTCATGTCCTTGGGCAAGACACTTTACCCTCCTTGCCTCCAGTGTTGGCACAGCTGGTAAAAACTCAGTTGTAAGTAGCTTTGAAAAGCGTCAGCTAATGACTGTGTTATGTAAATAAGTCATAAATCATTTTCCTTTTTTTAATGAGAATGGCAAATGAAAAAAAAATTGTATTCTTCAAGAACATTTATCATATTGCTTGAATATACAAATTGTCTCACACCGTTTTTCATTGACAAAATTCTCTCCTTGTTACTAGCAATGTTTTAGATTTTTCTATAATACGTCACTTACTTTTTTTCGCTCCTTATTCAGCTGCGTTTTGATCATACAGGTAGCACGTGAATAACATAATGTAAGCTAAAGGAAACATGGAGCCAATGGACGTTTGATGCATCATTAATTAGTGATAATGTATTAGCACTTTGAGAAAAGAATTACCAAATGAACATTCATCATTTGCCAAAATAGTTGCAAATTTTCCATTTATATAAGTTTTAGTTTCAGTCCATCTGCAGAAGACCTGTTATGCAGAGGGACGGATACTTTCCTCTGTTTCTTGCATCCTTTTCATGTGTAATGTGATCGGATTTTTGGGGGCATGCCGATTCATTACTCGATGTATCAAAGATGTTTGTGCGTAATGTGTGTTTTTGAAGTTTAAAGCAGACAACATCCACTCTGTTTTGCCAAAACATCGTTTTTATACTTTAAGTCAATGAAAAACATATTGGTTCTGGATGTTGATACAGATTTTATGTCTGTGTACACAATCACTTGCTGGTTTATTAAATTGTCTCCCAGTCTGGAGCAAAAGTACATCGACAAATTGTACCTGACAGTCATATCTCATAAAAAACATGGGTGTTTTTTCTGTATCTGTGACATTTCTGTGGCATTTGAAGCCACTTTCACATCATTCTTGTGCAGTGCATACTGGAATCAGATTAGCCATCTATATTGGATTTAAATCCCAGGATCAGAACATTCCTATTAAAACACCCTCAAGTTGAATGCTCGATGACATTTACATCTGGTGATTGCTATTTCAGATAGCCGTGACACCCAGCATGTTATTTAGATTTAATGTGGATAGTGGATGGTGTTCCCTACAAAGATTACTGTAGAAATATTGCTGGGACTTTTGAGATGGAGTTGAGAAACTTGCCTGGCAGCCTGACACATCCATTACATGTAATGTTGTGACAGCAGGGAGTCAGCTGCAAACGAGCATCCGGATGTGGGGATTTGGATTGCGGAGTTCATACTGTGTAAGTCTGAGTGTGTGGACGCTTTAGTCGCTACTTGTGTGTTCTTACATGCCTTCTTTCAAATGTGTTTATATGCAAGTGTCACAACAAATCATTGGGAACATGTATGAGCTTATTCGGTGTTCAGGCGTCCATCAGTGTCTCACTAATGGAAATGTCTCTTTTCTAAATGACAGCACAAACCGCCTCTTGTTTACAAAATGAACATTTTGCTCAGTCACTCATTGATTACTGGAATGGACAACCCTGTTTCCTACATAGTCTTTTTATGTATTAGTAATTTGTTTTTCCAAAATTTCAGAGGGAACATTGAGGGTGGATGTGAGTGTTAGATCATGAAATAGGTTGGTTCATGAAAGCTTGTTTATGGTCAGAATATCACACTAAGTACACACTAAAGTGCTAATAGACAACAAAAAATAAACTAAAAACACATTACAAACGTCTAAACGCATTTAAAAGTTTGAGCTGACAGAAAAGGTGAATTTAGCAGAAAAACTAAGGAAATTTGTGATTGGCCAATTTTTCCTCCCTTTTAAAAATTCTATTTAGTATTGAGTTATACGTTGCTGGAAAGGCTAATTCGTCAGCTTTACAATAATTCACTGGATAACTTGTAAGGATCATGTTTCTGTGGAAATGGCTAAACTAAATTTCTGGGTAGTGCCGTTAAAAATTGTGCCATAATCTGTAATATTTTCCTGCTGCGATTCACAGTGTCCAAGTCCAGGGCTCAGGATCTACTATCCTGCAACTTTTAGATACGTCTTAAATCATTGGGAACAAGTACGAGCTTATTCGGTGGTCAACCGTCCATCAGTATTATCACTTTTCATTCAGCTCTGCAGAGTCCTAGTAGCAAGCCATTCATTTGATTCAGGTGCATTGGGGAGTTGCAGGATAGCAGGTATCCAGTCATCCCACAGCAAAATGTGACCAGTGCTGGTGAGCAGCATGAGAAGAGGTTCCATGAGCTGCTCAGATCCCCCGACAGTCTAAAATAAAGTGTTAAAAATGGCCCAAATGAGTTTTTTTTTACTGTGGGAGAGAGCAATCATCCAATCCACCAGGCAGCTCAACCAAACAGAAATTTCTTTTCTTTTAGATGCAAGGTGCCCGTTTGTTGCATACAATGTTTGTTATATTGTTCTGAGTAAAAACATTTTTTCAGCTGTTTTTTAATTTTCCCCACAGTTTGCAGAGAATGTCATTTAAGTATTAAAATGATTTCCTGTAATGGTTTTGTCTTCATATTTCTATGGTTTTAAAAAAAGGCCTCCACAAAGACATGTTTACAAATTAAATTCTGAATTCTAGTATCTCACATGTCACCGCATGTGAAAAAGCTAATTTGGTCCACGGTGCAAAATGTTGGAGCTTCACAAATGCTCAAAAAGGGTGAAATTACTGAGCTTTCTGAGCAACAAAATCATAACGGCCTCCGTTTCATTATACCATCCCAAGGTTTTACAACACAAACAGTTTTTTTTATAAATCAATTTGACCATTTTGACAAAGATAGAAACCCAGTATAGCAGCCATGCTCAACTATTTTCTTTTTGAAATGATCTCTAGCTGTCTGTTTTATCAAGATACCAAGGTGATTCAGGTGGGCTCAAAGTAAGTGTTTCGTGAAACCGGGTTTAACACAGTAATCAAAATAGACTCCATGCCAGCTGAGGAGGGGCTGCCATCATGATGTATAAAAGTAAATCTGTGAATGATTGATGGTAAAACTTAATTGTCAGACAAATCACAATGTCAGCCTTTGACAGACTTGATAGAAGTAAAGTTGGATGGATTGATCAGAGATGGAAATTCCCTCATCTGACATCTGATTGCATCTGTTGCTGATTTGACTGGTGTCCTACATTATACTCTGTACAAGGATGTCCTTTGGACCCACCAGTGGAGATGGTGGGAAAGAAGATGGCGATGGCTAAGCTCTCATCCAGGTTGAAGCACATGGATGGGTTTCTGATTGCAACCTGTCTGCTGTTTTCTCCCGTCCACACACGGATGCATTTGAGTGAGTGCGAGTCTGATTGAATGTTTGTCTCTGTGTTGGTTTTGTGATGGACTCAGAGCAGCTCTAGCCCCCTCACCACCCTGCAAATGAATAATCTGTGTTTTCTCCAGATAACGAGCTAAATTTTCCCGTTATGAGAGAAGGCGGTTGCATAATAAATGCTTTTGGCTTCCGCACATTTGCCATCCATAATCTCAATCTCTGAATGTTTTTCCCTGCATGAAACTAATGGGATGTTCCACAACCATATGATGATGTACACAGCGTGCTGTGTAATGCCACAGTCTGCAAAGCAAGACATATTTTCTTTTGTTTTATTCATTGCATGTTAGGTATAAATATACATAGCTAAGTTTACATATTGAGAAAATATGGACTTAAATAACAAATTGATGCCTTAAAATGCCTAAAAGGGCTTTCTGAGTATTATTGGAAATTTGTTGGATATTTGTTTCAGAGCATTTAATGAAGTCTATGACAGGATGGTCTGAAATGTTTATGTTGCGAGATTTTAGTCTGACTGAAAGACACTCCTTTAATGTGACTAAATTAAATTGTGAAATCAAAACTTAGAATTGAGTTTTCAGTGAAATGGACACTTTAGACAGGAAGTGTTGCTCAGTTCTGAGTCTCTACATCTTAAACCATCGATTCGTATTCAGCAGGCCTCCCCTTCCTTACAAACCATGATGAATATACAGAGATCCGTCATGGTTATGTTGTTGCAGGGACTTGATGACAGTTTGGAGAGACTCGCAATCTGCAGGGACAACATGGTGTCACATGGTGTGTTTATTACATACATCAGGTTTTCCACTACAAACCAGTGGTTATCCAGCTTTTCCTGAACCCATCTGACGGACAAGCACCCAAAGGATCAACCCAGTAAATCAGCGGAACGGCAGCCTAATCATGTTAGCGACACCCACAGACATCTGGTAAACACTTCAGCTGGAACCATGCAAATGAACTCTGGCGTAATGGACAGGCAATTATGGATTTGACTGATGGGGCGAGCAGAGGAGGGTGGGTTGATGAATTTTGTGAGTTCGGCAATGTCTTTTGAATGTTTTAGAAAACGGCATGTAAGATTGATATGTATACATTTGCATGTCTTCATGTGTGTGCACAGCCACTATGCAGGTGGTGTGTATTTGTGCATGGAAGCCTGGGTAGTGTGTTTGTGTGCTCACTGACGTGCATACCATTAATATTCATATATTTTTGCCGCATTCTCTTGCGTCCATGGCTTAATTTGGGTGTTTCACATACATTAATATCCCATTTCTTGGGTGGGTTTTTTTTCATGAGTTTATGGAAATATTCTGTTGCATCCCAAACGGAGGGCTTTTGTGTGTTTTTCTGTGTGTGCAAGCATGCAAATGCACCGAAAGCAGATTTCTTCATCTCTGTGTGACTGCATGAAATATTTACTTTACAAAGCTCACCTGTTGACGTGCATGGGGGGGTGGAGAAAAAAAAAGATGGCTATCGACATTGCCATAGTAACAGTCACCCTGCTGTTCCTGGAGATCCACAGCAACACATTGCAGAGCCTTTTTGTGTTGGATGGGGCGGGCGGGGGTGTCAGGCTTGCTGTTGCTTGCAGGGGGTTGGATGTTCTTTTGCAAAGGTATAGTTTGTGACACAGCGGGTAGGTGACAGGGATTATAGCCACAGCCAGAGGTAAATAATATGGCCATGATGCTGAGTCCCTGTGCAGAGGAGCCTCTATATGTCTGACTGGTTGCCTTGGTAACTAGGAGCAGAGAGTGGCCCTAATTTTGTGTTGGACTTACTGAGACAGATAAGCTGGTGTACATGATGAGGAGGGGTTGTTCTTGTGTGTTTGCATTTATGTATAATGAGATCTAGAATCTAGTCAGTACTCTGTTTTGAATATTTTGAGGTTATATATAAAGCTTAATTTTGAGTTGAGCAAATAATGGTTTATTTTTAGGCAAATTAAGCTGTTTTCTCCATTTTCTCATTGATTGACGTTTCTGTCTTCGTCCAAGAAAAAAATAACACAGGGTGTAAATTTCTCTTCGACTCAGAGCAAAATCTTATTTTAGACATGAATTGAAAATAAATTAAACCCAACATCAAAACTAAAATTGTAAATGCAGGTATTGTCTCCTATAAAAGTGGCTGCAGCCTGGCATTTAATCCGGCAAAGATTCACAAAAGCCAAAAGTGCAATGGACACGGCTCATATTGTTTCAGATAAGCCTGAATACACAAAAGATTCAAAAGAGCAAAACTCGCCACCAAATAGCCTACAAACCTGTCAACATGACTAATTAATTCTTTGCGCCCTGGGTTGTCTGTAAATTACTTTTTTTATGTGTCTATTCACAACACACTTTCAGAAATACAATAGGGAATACTATGATAATAATACCCCCCCACCACCACACACACTAAACAGACAGACTTCAGTGTTTAGGACCCCTCAAAACAGAGTTGAGATGCCAATTAGGAAAACTTTCAAATGTACATTTTTGTCTCCCCTAATACCCCCTCACGTACCCTCAGCTCTACAAACACGAACACCCTCCAGGTCCCCAGAACCAAGCTCCGTACCATGAGTGAATGGGCCTTTACAGCTGCCGCCCCAAGGCTATGGACACCCTGCCCGATCATTTGAGAGGCCCACAGTCCTTAAATGATTTTAAACAAAACTTGAAAGCCTTTCTTTTTAAAAAGGTTTTCTGCTAACTAGCATTTTAATAACCCCTTTTTAAAAGAAAAAATATACATATTTTTGGCTTTTTCATTGTTGTCTGGGAATTTTTCTTAGCGGAATTTAAATGTCTGATCTTTTGTCTCTATCGTTTTTACTCTTTATATATTTCTTTTTTAAGCTTCTGAAATATTTTTAGCGAAACTTGATTATTTGTTGAATTTTAGCTTTTATTTTCTCTTTTTATTTGTTGTTTTACCACGGCTCTCTTTAGCACTTTCAGATTCCCTATCAATATTAAGTGCAATACAAAAAAAAGTATTATTATTATTACATATAACATATTGTTCATACAGTACACTGATAATGATGGACAATCCACACACATAAAGAGATTAACCCACAAAAGGTATTTTTAATTAAACATATTAAAAGTCATCTTTATTTTGGTATGAGCACTGTCAAACAACAAAGTGACAGTAATGCGATGTAATGTGACAGAGATTGTGAAAATAAATGTGAAAAATTCCAGCCACCCTAAGCAAAACCTTTGTGACTCTTAAAAGTGCATTAGAATAAACATAACTGTTAACGTTTTATTGCTTTTTGTGTCTTGAAAAAAAGAAAAGGCCAAACCTGTGCACCATCAGAGTTCATGAGTATCCACAGCGGCGTCAGGTCATCACAGAGGATTAAGTCTGCTAGAGCTGAACCAGTTCCAGTTATGATGCTTGTTTCAGTGGTCCTGTCCTCATTGGTCTTTGCAGAGACAAATGTATCTCTAATTTTCCTTTTTTTTGTTAATTATTCATCAAAACACATTGTACAAACAGCTGAAAAAGAAAAACTAAAAATAATACGTGGATGAAAAAGATGAATACGAATGAGACAGTAATATTTATGTACGTTACAAGCCTTTCTGTCGGTGAAAGGCTTTCCATGTCGTTCTGTCTCTAAGGTTGCTACAAAACCTGCAGCAGTAGCTGAGTTTGGGGACCTGATCCACTTCTACAGGGTTCAGCTTAGATAAAAAAGGTTTATAAAGCCTGTTGAAGTTAGGGTGGTGGTTTGATCAGTTGGTATAGCAGCTGTAGCGCCCGCATGTAGACAGCAGCTACATCCAAGTGCTCCACCACGTAAGTTCAAACCCGCCCGTGAACAGGGCAGGATTCCAACTCTCTCTGATCCCCTTTCCTTCCCAGCTGCTGCAAAATAATGGCCACTAAAACCCACTGCTCTCAAGAAAACAAATAATTTTAGATTTTTAAAAAAAAAAACTAAACCTATTATCAATCCCTTCTGAAAGAGATTTTTTAATATTCTAATAAAAAGGAATATTTAATCAAATAAAATAATCAAAATCAATATAAACAATATATATTTTGCGTATTTTTTGTTCATTTAAAAAAAAAAAAAATCAATCAACCGGTATAACATTTGACTTTGACATAAAAATAAAAAAAATTTCTGTCACAATATCCCAGTGCCACTTAGGGAATTTAAATGGGTCACGGGTGTTTACATTAGTAGAATAACCTTAAAAAATAAACCTCAAAAGATTGACTGCCTGCTTAACATGTTTATTCTGTTTACATCTGGCAAAAAGCAGATATCCTCTCTCATATTGTTGGTGGAATCCACACAGTCGGTCAACAAGCTGTGCAGGTGACAGGTTGACAAGAGCAAGAACAAACAGTTGAGTAGCATCAATAATATCGTTCACATTCCATCTCTTCCCTGGATCAGCATCTTTTTGTCCCTCTTTCAGCATCTCTCACTTGCTCTCTGCCATTCGGTGGGTAATAAATCAACACATGATTGAAGCAGATGTGTGTGGGAAAGTGAGGAGAGAGGCTGGGGCTGTTGGATCCTCAGATGCAGTCTGTCCCACTCTCCTCCTCGCAGCAGGTCACTGACAGGGTGAGCCATAAACTGATTCACTAAGAGATGAGATACAAATTTTACAGCTGTGTGTGTGTGTGTGTGTGTGTGTGTGTGTGTGATTCTGAGGTAAAAATGTAAGCCAAAGCTGTCAAAATGACTGCAGAGTGTGCCTGTGCACACATTTGTGCTGGTATATTTATACCATTTGTTTGGACTCATTTTAGTTCTGGACACTTGTGTAAAAGTGAGAAGTCTGTCTCTTGGTCTTTAGATCAGGGTGCGAACCACAGGGGAGCTGGGGGAGCTATAGCTCCCCTTAATAACATGTGAGCTCCCCCTAGAAACACAATGTATAAAATTTTGGGAGGTCTCTATAATACCTACAATAAAGTCATGATTTCTCATAAATTAGCCTAACAAATTCTACAAAAGCTGGTAGATGAAAAGCAAAGACTGATGATTCACATGCGGTCGCTATTGTACTTACTCAGTATATGTATAACATATAATGTGTATGGCAGGCATCGTAGTATGCGAGTGTGATATGCCGGGAATTTTACCCATATCATCAAGTGGTCTTTGCAAGGATAAGAAATATCAGAAGAAGTATTTACAAGGACTATCACACCTGTTACGTTCTGTTGTTGTATGACAGTTGTTAATAATAAACAGGCTTGCCCACAGCCCGTGGTATGGTTCGCACACTGCTTTAGATGCATCGTTTAGGATGAAGAGAAAAGACATGAACATGGAATTCTCCAATTTAATTATTTGCTGTGCATCCACAGCGCTGCCGGTGCAACTGATACCTCCCTCTCTGTTATTTTGTCTCTCTGATGGAAGTTGCACTTCATTCATAATGTATTGCTGAGACGAGTGCATATAAAACATTACCAGACTCCATCAAATTCCAGACGGTAAACTGGATACAGTCCCAACAGCACTGCCAAAGGCAGCTGCATACACACACACACACACACACACAGACACATACGTGAACACATTCCCGTATGAATAAACCAAAGCACTTCCCATTCAAATATTGATCCACAGGCTTCTGTTTTCAATTCAGCCACACTTATGGAATTCTCTTGAAAATGCACTTCAAAGACAACCAATGGCCGAGGGTGGCAGCCTGACTCCAGACTGGAAAAACGTGCTGCTTACAGGCTTTTTTTTATTAGTTTAATTTCATATCCAGAATCTCAACCCTGTTTTGTTGTTGCTGGTTTGTATTTCAGTCCAGTTACAACTGGAAAAAAAATACAAGGAACGTTTGCCCACCTCCAAAACATAATATTGTCACAGTCCAAGCTGCAGTTTGTGACATATCGCTGTTGGTTTCTCCATGTTCGCATCCACATGGAAGGAATTACAGTCTATGAATCTTGACATAATTAAACCTGAATGATGGATTTTCTGGACCTTATTGAATTTTTTTTAAAACTTCGTCCCTTCCTTATCATTTGTCTTAGAACTATTTAAGACCAAATTATGTCAGAAGTGAAGCAGAGATGTGGATAATGTAGCTTTACATTAACAAAAGACGTTTTTAACAGAACTCAACACAAAGTGCAAAAACAGACAAAACATCCCAACATTAGGAAAAAACAATCAACCAGCAACCAAAGGCAACAACATGACAAAATTGAACAAAACCTGTTTATACAAAACGGATTCTTCCTCAGTGGCTACAGTTATGGCTTTGTTTTGTTAGGAGCTGGAGTTTGGATCATTGTGCTTCATGATTTCTTCAGCTTGTCTTTATTGGTGCACCTGTCAGTCTTTCTAAGAAAAACTGACGGATGTTTTGGTTTAGTTTTTTTCCTTTTTTATTATAGTTGCAGCTGTTTCTGTGCTTTCTGTCTGATTTATCCTTGTCTCCTTGTTCCTCTTTTCATACTCACCTTCTCTTCTTTACTGTCCCCCCCTTCCCTTTGTTTCTCTGTGTGAAGTCCAGCATACACATGTAATTTCACAATAATCAGAGTAAAGAGCAATTCTATTACTTGAGCATCAAGGGGAGCTTTAAATCCACTAAGCTCCTCAAAGCTCGAAGATCCCGCAGTAAGACAAATGTGTTCAGCACAACACGGCAGCCAGACCATCATTCTGCTCGCCATGATGCTGAACAGGATCACAGTTGAAATGAAATCACACCAGGGGTTTAGAAAATGTACAAAAAATCGAAATACCAATATATTTAGTGGTGAATACAATATAAAGTCTTTGTACAAACACATCTCATCACACATTGCAACATTTTACATTTCAGAAAACATGAAACATTTTATCTAAAAAACAAAAACACAGCAACAGATGCAACAACAAACATTTCCTAGGAACAGTACCTAAACGGACAACAAACCCACATATTGTTTAAAGAAAAAGAAATGTTGGAAAACACTGGAGAAATCTAAACTTCACCAAAACCTTTTCACAAGAAAACCTGAAGCATTTCTAGATTTTCTTTTTTTTTCCACCGGCATTCTCTCCATGTTTTCATTTTCTGTGTTATTCAGATTTGCTGTTTTGCACCTTATGAGTGAAACAAAGGACCCTTTATTTAAAGCAGAAATATCTGACTATTGAATAATTTGACACCAACCCATGCATCTGTGTATGTGTGGGTTCTATAAAGAAAGTTGGACTTCTTTTTCCTGGTTCCTGAAGACATTGTTCATCTGATCCAAAAGCTTTGAAAAGAACTGGAGAAGATAAATGAGTTGCATCTACTTCAGCTTTGAAAATGACCGTGACCTGGATGAATACACCAACATGCACTGTTGCCTCAGACTTTAGGAAGAACCCCCTCAGATCGGTGTGACTGTATAAAAGGCAGAACTTGATGAGAGGCAAAACATCTACAGTACAAAGGCCAAGACCAAAAAAAGTGCACTTATCTACATCTACCAATACCATCTACACCAACATTGTGTGTGTGTTATCCGCATCCAATTATTTTATCTGCAGTGTGTTGAAAGAAATATGGTTTGTTTGACATTTTGCATCACTTGTCAAAATTCTTTCGTACCCATTACCTTCACATGCCCTCACCGCGGAGAAGTAACCAGCTCCAACAGCAAATTAAAGCTGGTTTCTTAACAAAGGCTGTTTTTTCTTATCCATGTCCTACCGCTGCATAGACAAGCATTCACCTTTCCTACAGTAGATTCTTTATTTAATCAATATTGCCAGGCAACCATTGCGCAGGCACCAAGGACACCTGTTACAGAGAAATATACATGTATAAATAGAACATCACACAAAGCAGGAACAGCAGCTTTTCAGCAAATAACCACCACAAAACTCATAAATGTCATCTTGTTATAAAGTTTTAATTCCCCCAGCAGAAATAAAGGGATCTGGCTTGCAAGCTCTTTGCAGTTCATTCCATTTAAATGATGCACAAATCAAACCCTGCCAAGATTACTGCACAAATAAGCACAGGCTGTACAGTAATTATTGGACTGTGAACCATAATTGCAAGATTTAAATGAGCAGGGTGTGAATTCTGCTGCAGATGAATGAGATTTCCTCGTACAGCCGAAGCTGAGCGCACCAGTCTAGGCCGCTCAGAGTTGCACCTTGTAGCAGGAGTAATTTGTTCATGGGTGCACACCCCCCCCCACACACACACAATCTGACCTGTTTCAGATGATGCAATGGTTTATGGATTTGTGTGTTAGTATGCAACCACACTTCCTAGATTCCCCAGCTGGAAGAACAGGCAGCTGCTTTCATTCATTTGTGTGACTAAAATTTACTCTAATTATTGATTGGCCTGTAAACTATCGTCTGGTCTGACCAAATAATCAATGCGATGGAGTGACACAATGTCTCTGCAGACAGACTGGCTAATTCCTAAACGAGTATTTTTTTTGAACATCAGAACGAAATGATGACAGAGCGGTACATCAGTTCGGATCTTGTTTCCACCTCAGGTTCTTCAAGTTTGGTCGAGTGAAAGTAGCTGGAGGCTAAATGACCCATTGATTTAAATGTTTATTGGTTTTTTTACTGCTTCCTGGAAAGAGTACATGAGGAACACAATTGGCTACCTTTAGTTGAGTTCCTTGGGGGGATGGTGCATCACTGAACAGAGCTGATTCAGTATATTTGCCATTAGCCTTATGAAACCTAATTCAAACATTACAGTTAGTCTTTACACATTAGTTTTGCAGATCTCATTTTGTAGTTATTGATGAATGAACAAGTAATTTCACAAATGGGATTGAACATGTATTAAATAATGAATTGATTAATTTAGGTATGTGTAAAAGAAACATGAACTCATGTTCAACAATGCAAGCATTAACTTTAAAATCTTATTTATGATTAAGAGAGAAATAAATTATTAAATTAATCATATTTACATTGAAGTTGAATTAAAAGACACATGGCAGACATCAAACAATGAAAATGAGAATGTAGAGACAGAAGCATTACTTCCTAATGCTTCAGGCGTGCTGATAGCACTAAAGTAAAGTTTTGGCAAGTTACATTAAAATGCTAATAGAAAGAAAAGGGAGTTATGATTCATGAGTTATGGCAGAAGCCATTAACATTCCACTACCCGAGGCACATTATTTTTGTGCTTACATCTGATGAGGGAAAGTGTATTTTTAAGTAGATTTAAAATTTGATGCAACTTGTGACCAAAGTTTTAAGAGAGGTTGAAGAACTTGTCAGTTTCACCAAAAGTAAACATCTTTAATCCTGAACAAGGAAACTGATCTTAATGTAATTGCACTGATCCAATACTTAACCCTGTCTGCTGCAGGGCAACAGTGGCTCCAAGAATGTGCATTATTAATGTTATTGTACCATCAAAATGAGTCAGAATTGGTCTGTTGTCTTGTGTATCTAGTCGGATGTGAGAGTTTGTCTTAAAGCAGCACTTTATTAACATCAGGCTGACTTATTTATTCTGGATATAGCTGCAAAGATGGATGCCAAATTAGCTCTTACAAGTGAGCACCTCTTAAAAATGTAGCTCAAGTTTAGTTGTCTAAATGGTTTCCTTATTGTAAAAAATACAAAGGTAATTTCTAATGTATTAGCCAAAAAAAAAGAAAGCAAAGGCAAATATCGGAGGTCATGGGTTGGATAAATGTGAATTTTCAGTTGGCAGATTCCTGCCTGAATGTGCTCCATATTCCCCACATAGTGCCCTTAATACTGAACTTACTCTAACATTTACTGCTAAATGTTCATCTCCTATTGTGATTAGCAAGTTCACTTGATTCCAAAGCAAGTAATCTTTCAAAACGTGAAAAATCAGCATTGATGAAAAGAAAAAACTACTCCAAAGCAACGCCATGTGTCTGGAAGCTGCTGTGTTGAAATGGAAAGTTTGACCCTGTGGAGAATCTGCTTTTAAGAAATCTGCTTTTGCGCACTCTTTTCAAAGACAATTATAAATTATACCAAAGAAAATGACTTGTTAAAATGGATTTCT
The DNA here is from genome assembly GCA_036024015.1 of Craterocephalus amniculus. Lineage (NCBI taxonomy): Eukaryota > Metazoa > Chordata > Actinopteri > Atheriniformes > Atherinidae > Craterocephalus > Craterocephalus amniculus. The sequence goes on along the minus strand of JAVQJG010001589.1, from coordinate 8,545 downwards.
TTTTTTCCTGCCTTGTGCTGGCTAGCTGATTCCAGAGGCGAGAGGAAGGGAACAAATCTGCTTGTTCGTGGCCCAGTGAACCATCGACACTGTAACCAGCGGAGGCCGTCAGATAGAAAAGATGCATGGCGCTTCAAACCATTGCAGGCCTCTGCTCTCTCCCCCATCCCTTATGCTCCTCGTGCTCAGGCTTGAAACCGCTGCTCCTTGACACTGGACATTACACACAGAATAAAAATGAGGTGAGGCAGCCGGAAAATTGAACATGTTGTCAGGCTGCAATGGCTGTTTTCGGTGATTTAGGAACTGGAGGCTTTTCTCGATTAGGGTCATTTAGCTTGGCTAATGTAAATACAGTGGTGGTGGGGGTGGTCATGTGAGGAAGGAGAGTGTTTGCTGAGATTATTGGTAATGGCGGTGTTACTGTGATTTTTTGAAAAATGCCAGTCAGTGGCTTTTTTCGGATGGAAATTGTAAGGATCATTGCGGTGTGGTGTTTTGAGATATAACCATATAGAAGCCATAAATGCTGTTTGGATCTTTCGGTTTGGTGGATGGCTTCAGTTAGAGGGTGCCATTGGAAAAGAGGCGGTAAATCAAACCCCCATTCCTGGAAGTGCTCATATCTGCTGATGTAAAACTTACAAGAAATCCTATCTTCCTAATTTCTGCTTCTGCTTAAAGTACCTTGCTTTCTCAGACTACATTCAAAGAAAACCATATGAGATTCCTCTGAGTAAAGATGTAACCAACATCACTCTCCTCATCTTTAGTACTTCCATCCTCCAACAAATCAAAAAGTAGATTATCTCAATACAATACCAACAAGTTGCTTATCTTGCATGCATTCTTTGATCCCTGTTACCAAATATATAAGGAAGCACCACACAGAAGACTGCATTTAAAAGTGTTTTCATTAGTAGTCATGAATATTGATTTGATTGCATATTTCCAGAGTAGCTTTTGTCCCTTAGCAAGTGCAACTAAGGGACAAAAACTAAGAGTTCATTAACTATATTTAACTTTATTACTCCTCTGATTTCCCTTTAAATTTTAGAATACCCTTTTCCAGCTCATAGTTTAGCTCAGAGTTTTTACTTCCAGAGCAATAAAATCAGTATTTGAAGGTGGAGGAGAAGAGATGGTGACCACAAGACCTGATTTTGAAAGTATCATCATTATTATTATTATTTATGTTTTTATAACTTCTTAATATGTTTTTCGATTCATTAAGAATCCATGCTTTTTTATTTAACTTTGTATAGGAAATTAAATAACAGTACCTGTCTTGGTTTAGGACAGACTTTTGTTTGAAATTCATTATTTTATCAGGTTAATTTATTGAAGGTTGATGTAAAAGCACCGTTGTACCATTTTTAGCCTTTTGTGCTGGAAACCGACTCCAAAGGTGTCCTGATTAATTGATTTATGAGGTCAAGATGTCCTGACAAAACAGCAGGTCCTGAAGCTGTGCGAAGGAGAATGGTATGGGTATTTAGCATTTTTGTTTAACGGACGATCCTGCTGTGGAAAAGTAAAACTTCTGAAATCAGATTTATCATATTTAACCTTTCAAAGCCAACTGAATACAACTAGTTTTATTAGCAAATTAGTCATGTGCTAATATACATCAGGTGTAAGCATCAATGTGTCTTGTCTTGCTCAGATCTTTCTGAACTGTTTACTTGTGCATCTGTGCTAGTAAAAGGTGGTAAGCGCCCATTTGTTAATTATAAGGAATTGTTTTTATTTATAGGGGGCAGGTGCTAATAAGAATTTTTTCTTCTTCCTGCTCCTTTTCATGCATGGTTGTAGTGTTTAATTAAATACAATAATGTTAATGTTAATGAACAGGAATATGACTGTACACTACTACATGTGTGAAACAAATAAAAATGAAGTAAAATGAAATACAAAAACTCAGCTGACATGGTCATTTTGGCTGATAACACGTCACTACAGACGTCATCATGACGTGGTGTGTTTTCTTCATTTATATATTTATGAACAGACTGGTTTTTATGGCTTCAATCAATGACTCAGCAGAAAGTCATTCATTGAAAGTGAGATATTCAAATTAGATTTATTCCAATATTAAAAGACCTTTGTTTTTTCACCAAAATCCCCAGATAGAAATGTGACTTTCAAACATCTGATCAGATTCTTAGATCATAAATTATTGGTATTGGAACAAAGATGGTTTCAGGAAGGAAAATCAAAGTGATTTTAATCTGAAATCGTATAAAAGAAACTTTTATCTGTTAATTCTGTAATAATTCAAGTCTTATAATTCAGTCTTATAATTTAGCTATTTAGATTTTACACAAAATCCCAACTTTTTTCTTTTCTTTTTTTTTGGTGATGTGGTTGGATGGACATAGTTTGTCATAATCAATATACACAAAGTCAAATGCCTTTGCTATAAAGCATTCATGATCTAAAGTCTGATCTGATCTGAGTAGAGATAATAACAATATAGTGTGGATATTGTCTGGAGTGTGTTTGTTGGAATATTTGTTTGTTGTACTGATGTCAAACATTGAAGAAAGTTAAATAACCTTTGCATAGCAGAAGTGAAGGTTCTGTTGAAACGTCTAATAAAACAACAGCCGGTGGCCGTGTCTTTTGTTCCTTCACTAATTAACTGTTCAGGTCCCCAGAAGTCGACCAACGGTGACCTCCCTGCCCTTTGACCTCTTGTAGCTGCTATGCTGTAATTGCCATGTCGGAGTTTCAGGCGGGTTGGAGCATGTTCCTAAAGAATAGTGATAACACCTTATCTAACTTACAAAAAGAGACCTCTCCCACACTTTCTCCACTCTGCAAACACACAATCTGAGGCGCACACACAGCTTCAATCTGACAGATTTCCCTCGCACACTCTCTCCTGCATTCCTGCTTGCAGACACACTCCCTGACATCTCCCCAGCTCGCTCTTATTCTAATCTGTATCTCATGTGATGTGAGCCTGACATGAACCCAGGCACGTTTCCACCTTTTCGCAGGACAATCACTTTGATTTTTCCTGGAAACTTATCTCAGCGTACCACTACACCCAAATCCAACCTCAACCTAAGAGTTTACACAAATATATTTCCACACAACATGAATAATACAAACACATACTCTCGCAAAAACACACCCTCGTCTCCCTGAATGAGTAACATATCTCTGCCCCCCGATCAGGGTCACTGATTACACTCTCTGTGACCTTTGAGTCATGATACCCTCACATTCCCATTGGCTTTCAGTTTGCTAAGTTGGATGCATTTTCATCAGTTTCAGTCTTTATTTACTCCCATTACTAAGTGTTGATGCTTATTTAGCAAACTTGTTAAGCGTTTAATAAAAGTGCTAATGCAAATGTGCTGAAATTAAATGGGAGTCATTATTTGGAGGCTTGGACGTCTGGTAATAAAGCAAAAGTTAATTTGCAAGCTGCTTTATAGTAAATCATTATTGCAGGTTACAAAATGCAGAATTTTAACCACATGAAATGGATTTTACTGGGGAATGATGTGTCACTTAATAACTGTTTAAAGTTATGCAAATCCTGAAAGTCTTTTTTGACAATGTCAGTGACTTGATGAGCTAAGTACACTTTGAATTATTAGTCATTAGTTTAGTTTAGAGCTCTGAAATTTGTCTGGGGAATCTGCAAGACGAGAAGAATTATGGTTAATGTCGACAACTTTCCCCTTCCTCCGTTGACTCCACTTAAAACTAGTGAAAACAGAGAGGTGCTTTGCAGATACATCCTCTGATATCTCAGTGTTGACATATCTTTATTGATCTTCCAGAGATCCCTGGGGGTTTGGCTCTTTCATCATCATACACCCTGATCCAAGTGACCCTCGCAGGGCTGATCAGACTGCAGTGACGGCCTAGACAGCTACACTGATGGGTCTCTTTTTCTAAGTCAGTGTCATGTTGAGTCCAGTGGCGGATTTAGGAAGTTTGGGGCCCTAGTGTTCATTTCCACGTGACGGACCCTCAGAAGTTGTTGACGTCGCTGCACCTGCTGACTCCGGTTGTGAGTTGCTGCTAATGCTAGCCACTAAGGCACTCAAGAAGCTTGTCATTTTCGATAACTTCGATAAAAGCTTTTTTGCTTCCCTTTTTTTCCTTCTCTTTTCAGCCCTGCTTGTGTAAATTCCTTTTTGTCTTCCCCAACTTTTCTCCATTTTGCTCTTTTCTCATCTATCTCTCACCACAGCTCACCTGTCTGCACCCGCGGAGTTTCCTATGTTGTCTTCCTGGATGAGATGGACTGATCCAATGTAGTGTAGACTGAAGGGGGGGGCCCCAGACACACACATATGATAGTGCACAGGCATTCCGCTGTGGTTTTATTTTAGCGATCCGGTTTTAATTAATACATAATAAATGTGCGGAGATAAGTAATAACAGTATTATTGATCAGTTTTATGGGGCCCTCAGGGAACTTGGGGCCCTAGGCAACCGCCTAGTTTTGCCTAATGGTAAGTCCGCCACTGAATGTGACTGAGGAGGCCAGGAAGAGAAAGTGGGGAAGGGGTTGTGTGGCCTATAAGAAGTTGCAGTTTTCACGGTATGCCTTTAAAGTACTTTTTTTGTTTTATTCACAATAACATGAGCCAGTTTTAAAGGCTGCATACAGACGATAACTTTTTGACACAACACCAGTACTGAAAGGTGAACCTGGTAGCCTGAGTGTAAATATGTGAAAAGATTAAGAAAAATGTATTTCTTTCAGATACCCAAATTTTATACTTCCTTTAGCTGTGCAGATTTTCCTGGTAATTCATGCTGCTTATTAAATTCATCCAGCTCTGCTGGTTTTTACAGTGTTCCACTTTCATGTTTTTACTGGGTGGTATATTCCCTGCTGACCACCACATGTAGTTAGGCAGCTCTCCCTTTTCATTAGGCTTGAAAGCAAATTGTTCCCACACTGGAAGCTCCATAATTACATTCAGAATATTAACTATAAATTAGATGCAGCATTTTTGTTGTAACACATTTAGAAGAGCTGTAGAGTTTTTAATAACATCACTAACATTCAGTCTTTTCCTCATTCTGAATTTCCACTCACAGCTTTGTCTCTTGCCAAGAATCTACCATTAATTTGAGCAATGTCAAAGAAATGTTAAGAAAGATATCTAAATCAAGATATAATGTTCGACTTGTTCACACTCTAATGTTCACACCTATAATTAGGTGGGAGTTAAAATGCCAATATATTAAAACTGAATTTTAGTCTAATGATATAATGTGGAGATATTTTGCTCTGTTCTGATAATCTGTAAAGTGCTTTTTATCATTAGAGCCAAAGACTTGGATTCACTGAGCAAGATGAATTGTCATGTACTTCAAATCGTAAACAGCAGCACCAGCAGAGTTCAGTTCTTCACGTGAGGTCCCAAAACTGCAGAGAAAGAGATAAATGAAAAAAATATCAGGCAGTACAAACTAGTTGGCTGAGATTAAGAAGACATTTTGGCTTATTTTAGATCAGTAACTAAAATACTATTTCAACGTCCATTTACCCAAACGTATAAAACATGGACATGCAGCCATGTTAAGAAGAAAGTAAAGCTTCTTTCAAACTTAGACTTTTTATAAAAACACTGGATATAAAAATCACACCTGGTGGGTTGAACATTTGTAAAGAGGAGACCACCAAACTGATACCACTCAGTTTATTATCAGCAGACAGTCTGTTGGAGAAATTCATTTATTAACATTTATTCTCAGCATCTATTTTCAGTTAGTATTTACTTACATTTACCTCTCTGTGATCTTTAACTCACACTGAGATAGAAGAAAAGACAACACTGGACCATTTTATGCTGACTTCAGCTGTAAGAAGGACCCATCTTGTTGTTTGCTGAGAACCCTCTCTCCCTCAAAACCTGTGTGTATCTTGACATCCCTCCTATGTCTTGAGAGGATATCTTATGACCTTTGCTGCACTGTCGACCTCTATTGTCTTCCTGAGTGTTCATGGTTGCCAATAAAAGTCGCTGCAAGGAGGAGGAACTTTGGAAGTCCTTCTTGGAGCTCTGAGCTGACACTTTACTCCAGAGCTGGTTTCCCCTTTGCAAATCGAACAAAGTCTCACAACTGAGTCCTGATGTCAGTTTAGACCTGACACAGTCCAGAGCAACACCTACTCCCATGTATGTTCACATGTCAACCACATGTAAAAATATATTATCTACATGTGATTCAGTCACATCATTGTGGTTTTCATGAGCATGTATATGTGGACTGTACCCAGTCAGCTAATTTCTAAATGCCTCCGTCTCTCTCAGGTCTAATCCAGACATATCTAAATTTCTAAGTTTTCCTGTTGCTAGTTATAGGTCTAACACTATGTATAATAACAGCTGGCAAATATCAGTGATATCCCATGCCAGCGAACCACACTGTAGGATATTATTTATTTTGTTTTAAAAGATGTTATCAGTGTCTGACATGTTTGTGTTACTGTGGTGGGCTCTGATATGACTGGAAACATACTGTATATCGGAAACATATATCTACATTTCAGAAAATTGTGAAATATTGTTTTCCTCAAGGGGTTTTCCTAAAGTCATATTAAAATCACCACTTAACATTATGGATTTGTTTGTTGTTATAGTATTGATTAATCCAGCCCCCTGGGTTGGTGAAATTTGGAAATCTTTGTATTCTGTTTTTATCTACATTTACACATCAACTTTATTAAAACTAGGATTGTTTACTTCAGTTTGAATTGTATAATAACTTTAAAGCAGTGGGATGAATTACAGTTAGGCAATGTCAGCCCATATTTAAACAAAACCCAATACAGATTATTATTAAAAATGTTCTGCACTTCACCCAGACGGGCAACAACTAGAAACATGCATAAACAGCCATGCAGGAGCAGTAGCTGAATTATTTCCAGCTCCTAAGGAGGAAAAATCAGCGTCTGCCAGTGATTATATGATGGACTCTATCGTCTGATTCCACATGAACTGAATCTCAGGGTTGTTTCTTTGAGCCTTAATGACTTTTAATGCTGCAGGCTAATGGCAAAGGAAAGCTCCAGGCTTTAATTTCCTGCCTTTTACATTCCAAATTAACCTCAGCTGGCGAAGAGATGATCATGGTAAAGTATGCTTGCTCTGCATCATGTAATGTATTTATCAGCAGTGACTTGTTGGTATTGACAATCAGGATTAAGAGCTCGTATTCTCAGAGGAGGAGATAATGTGACTAACTCGACAGAAACGAAAGGCCACAGGCTCATTTGAAGGTTGTCATGGGGATATATGTGACCGATGATCCCTAAAGGTCGACGAGTTGCAAACAGGCCTGCAGGCTTGAAATGTGCAGGGATCACACATGTGGCACAGTGAAGCAGCGTGATGAATGAAGAACTGTAAGGGCTGTGATGCGATCATTATTGTGATGTCCTCTGAGGGTTTAATCAACCTTTATGCCTTTTTTCCCCTGCCTCTTTTCCTCATCCGGATTGTACGTCAGTGATAGAATGAAAAGCTGGACAGCCCGGCGTTTATGTAAAATCATTCATACGTCATTAACTGTGTGTGGCATGAAGTGATCATTCATAGCATAGCTTCTATGCTGGCCTGACAGATCCATCAGAGCCTTTGCTTTTATTGTGGATGTTAAAGTGGGAGTAAGTCTTGTTTATTATTAATGTATTTAGTATAATCAATAAGCCAGATGGATTTCTGTGAATCTGAGGATGTGCTCAGACCTGTGCTCTGAAATACCATATTTGGGTATTCAAATAGACTCAGCGAGGCCTTTACATAGTTCAGATAACATGTTGAGATTTCATAGCTCTGTTATTTGTTTTGTCGTCTGAATGTTTGACTTTCATTAAGTTTTTTTTTTTATCTGCAGAAAAATGATCTGTCAAATGGCACAAAAAACGTAGATAACTGGGTGAGACCTTTAATTACATGAGCACAGGTACATTTTTTAAAATCTTTGTACATGTCAGATTTCCTTTATTCAGAAGGTTAGCATCGATTTCATCTGGACTTCTGCTGGCTCTGACGAGACAAGACCTTTTGCGGACCATTGTTTAGTCCTGCTTAACCTCTGATTCATGGGAGCAGACATAGGGCAAGTGGTGGAGAAAATGACTCATCAGTTGTAGCGTGGCTCGGGCTTTGTCTGAGATCTAGCAGTGCTGCTTATTATCTGCTCCAGCTCTGCATAGCTGAGCAGATGTGACATTGAGGTTTGCTCATTATTTGTTCAGTTGATTCTCTGCATCTTAAAAAGAAAGGCGCTTCGTGGCTGTGTAGAAATAAAGGGGAAAAAAACGATTATGAATCTCATTAATAGTTTTAATTCATAAACATACATAAACAAAACAGCTATGCTGGTTTCAGAGTAGTCCTGCATTGGAAGCTTTCTTTTTGTTAGACACTGTTTCAGAATGGGGGCTGCACGGTGGTGTAGTGGTTAGCACTGCGGCCTCACAGTGAGGGGGCCGCGGGTTCAAATCCCGAGTTGGTCAGGAGCCAGAGGGGGCGTCTGATTCTGGCTGAGGAGGGGT
>JAVQJG010001473.1:0-16963 GCA_036024015.1 Craterocephalus amniculus | reverse complement strand
AAGCATGCTTGCTGTTGTGCTTAGTCACTTTCCAAAGGCACATTCTGAGCCAAGGGAAATCCTTTAAATGCACACAAAGTCACAACTGCAATTCCTCCAGTTTCATTGTCTTCTTTTTCAGTGAACTCAGCTACCATCAGAAGCATGTGGCACTTAGAGTTAATTATGTTGTAACGGCCTCAGTGTTGTTATTTATGCTGATAAAAACAGCATTATACTTCCTTTTCAAAAGCCAAAAGCTCATTATATGTTTAAGAAGTGAGATGGGCGGTAATTATACCTCAAGCTTGTATTTACAGAATAACTTAACCAGATAATAACCAATTTTAAGGCTGTTGATATCAGTCTGGAAGTCTCTGTCTATCTCTGTCTGCATCATTGGTATTGTTTTGCATCAACACACGTTTGCCCTCTGGCATTCCCAGTGATCGTCAGCAGGTTTACTTCCTTCTGTCCTACTGATGTCCCCTGTCGATGTCACCATAGCAACCCACCAGCAACGATCTAAAGGTGTAATTTAAGAAATGATCAGTTTTTTTCTTGGGAAGAAGAAAAAAAAAGACTGATTTACCCTTGCAAGACATGATTAAACTGGCTCACATGTCTTCTAAAATAATTTAGTCATGTCTGGTGGGGTTGCAAGGATTTGCATGTATCAGCGACAGAATAACAATTCACACCTAGCTCAGGCACATGCTCTCTTCAAAAGCCTCCCCAAAGATTGTTGGAATTATGATGAGGCAGAAAGAGAGCAGAGCATGGATTCTGTGTTAGGATATATGTGGGGCGGGGGGGTTAACTCCCACAATCTGCTTAACAGAGTACAGAGAATGCAATGTATAAAACGTGTTTTTGTTACATTTCACTAGCACAGACAAACCCTTTTGAGTTAGCAACTTGTTTGAAACGATCAGACAAGTAAAAGCCATTGAGGATTTAAAGTCAGTATGTTGACAAAATATACTTGTAAGGACAGAGGTTATTTTCCTTTTCTCATATGGCATTGCTTCATAATCTGTAAAGGCTGTGAGGGATAATTTTCCAAAGTGTGGTACAAGCAAAACAATGAAGGAACATTCAATGGGTAAGTTAGTTTTCATCTGGCATTATTCACATTTCTTCTTGGAATGCATTTTGTCAGTCAACCGTGATATAAAAGCTGTGTTTTAGTGGGAATACCTGTATGAACAAGCCTGACACAGAGAATTAAGTGTCTTTCAACACATTCCGAAACCTCACTATTGTTTCTCCTCAAAGCTTAAAATGTTTGAAGTACTTGAGTTTTTTTTTTCAAAGGCAACTGGGAAGGGCACCTTTAAAAGTTCTCCTATTGTATCACATGAAGGGGAATGGGTAGCGACTTAAACCTTCATCTCAAAGTCAATGGAAGGAAAGAGACGATCGAGGTGTTCTGAAATGTAATTACTGGTAGTAAAAGCCCCGGGCTTAATGTGAGCCAGAACCTGCAAGATCAGGATCCAACACCCAGTGACGTTCCAGCCGGACTTTTCCTGAAACCATGAGCACATATCGATATAACTCCATGAAGATGGCCAGTCATTCATTCTTTTTCTCTTTTTTTCTTTTGTTTTGAAGAGCATCGAAACAGTAATTATCTTAAAGGTAAATCCAAAAAGGTAAACTAAAAATCCCAACAAAACAAAGCTTGTTCTTCAGAGATAAAAATGTTGTACCTGTTGGGCAAAATCTGGTCTAAGTTTAAGGCACTGGGTACCTTAATCTATACATTATTTTAAAAGAAAAGCTTTGTGGAACCATTGGTTCCATCAAGTCATAGTCAAGTAAGAGGAATAGTGTCCTGTTTAGTTTTTACTTAATGTTAAAGGCATCTCCAAAACTACTACGGCTACGTGGCAGATCTTTGTTTATTATTGTGTCTTAAACAACTCCAGTTGGTTTTGTCTTTCTACCTCTTGCTTGATGTCATCCTGCTTGTTTATGGCAGACTTCAAGATCTGGCTTCCTGTGGAGCCAGGCAGGCGTGAGGTCTGTGTACGTAGGCCCACTATGCTGTCATGTCTCTTTCATCGCCAGCCAGGCTTGGCCAATAAGGAGATAAGGAGACAATGACTGGGAGAGCAAGCAGTGGCAAGGTGTAACCACAGCCCCTGGGTCTCCTCCCTGCCGAGGACTTCAAATCCTCATTAGGATTTTCAGCAAAGGAAGGAGGGATTTTCTGGATTAGGGCTTTGTCACAGCTGGCTCCAGGTTAGTGTTTGTCATGCATGAGCATGGCGGAGCGTTGACATCTTGCCACCCTCCTCCTCCCACACAAACACAGACACCAGCTTCACCTGCTTTCTGAGGCAGTCGACGTATGTTACACTAACCTACAATGAAACTCGGAGTCAGAAGCTGGCTGCCCTTGCCAAAGGTTTTTAACAGCTTCCTAGTAGCCTGTGTCAGGTGTCTATGGGTTTGGGTTGCTGTATCAGCATTCTTCTTAATGGTTATTTATGCAGAATTAACCTTGGGAAGCGTCATTAGTTTGTTGTTTGCGGTTGCCATCTATAACCCATGCTGAGATCTTGGTTGTGACACTAATGCAGTAGTTCAGATAGGAGAAGCAACGCTTTGTTTCAACCCCACGCCTTCACGCGTCAGTTTTAGAGGGAACACTAAACTGTGTTTCCTGAAGCCATTTGTCCCTCAATTTCTCACTTCAAGGTTCTTCTGAAGTCAGATTTCTACCCCTCATAGGCCTAAACAAAACTCTTCATTTTGGAGGCTAATGGCTATTTGCTTAAAGGAGAAGTTCAGTATTTTGCAACCTGGACCTATTTTCTAGCACCCAGACAGTTTACATGTAACCTACCTTTTCCCATCATTCTCTGTGCCGATCTTGTGGATAAAGGGCATCATGCAGATCCCACGAGACGTTTGTCAGGCGGGATCTCAAGCAACCCAGATTAGTCATCTTCCCGCAAGTCCCTATCTCCCTCATATTTTACTGTCATGCTTTGTCTCACTTTGTTCTTGCCCAGGTAGAACCATGCAGGTCCCTAACAAACATATCCCAAACAATCTACAAACATGTTCTGATAAACCATAGCGTCTCCTCTCTGAATCCCAAAAATGGAAAAAAGAAATATGACTTATCAGTCTCCAGTGCAGTGATCTATGACCAAAAAGCTATTATTCATGGAGCATTTGTTGTTTTGTGCTTTTGTTGGTTGTCTCTGATCTGACCGTGGCAGATGTGACTAGCGGTATGTGGGCATCACTATATAAGCAGGATTCAATTTGTCAGAGATATGCCTCCATTTGAAAAAGTTATATTTTTGTTTGCTGTTGGGCTATTTGTTGCCTGTCTCCAACTTTTGTTGTCTACAGGATTTAGATGTTAAATGTTCTGCTATATGTACCCGATGAAAGGATGGGCACTGTAAAAAGACCTTAAGCCGTCCGTATGATACCTCAAAGTAAAATAGCAGCGGCTCTTTAGTTCTTTAATATTTTTGTGTTGCTAAAGCCTGTGTAGTGGACATCAAGGACTGCAGACAGACATCATGCGAGGACTACTGATGAAGTGCTGTCTGGAAGGGGCGGATGGAGAGAATGTTTTTGATTATCCAGCGTAGATGATATTTCAAACAGGAAGCAGCATGTACACCTCGCGCTTGACAAATGAAGCAGCTCAGCCGGTCAAAGGGCAAATGTACCTTTGTTTCCTGTTTGCTACTGTAATACTGTGGAATTTTGAGGTGATTAGACTGCAGCATTTAGGTCACATGAATCACAGCATCCAATTTTCCCCCTTTTTTTCACTAGAGATTTTTACAGGCTTGGACTTTTTCTGTGACTAAGAGACTGATACCAGCTGAAGTAAATTGACTTTTGTTGTTCACCCAATGCAAAGAATTTTTGTGAGTTGAATTACATGTCTGTGTGAGACATTTAGTCCTAGTGCATCTTCTGATTTAAAAATAATTAAATGAAGCCTGAATGCCTTGAAATGGTCTTGAATTACTGTTATTGACGCCAAATCTATTCCATAACAAAGTAAACATCTTCTGTAAATTATATCAATCTGGAGGTGTTCAAATGGCACAGAATCACATTTCCATTGTGAGCTCACTGTTGAAAGGCATGCTCACAGGACGTTGTAAGTGTGGTTTGTCCATTTGCAGGACATGTAATGACAGAGTCTGTTAAGAGAGCATAATATACTCAACGGGTTATGATTTCACAGATTTTACAGTTCATTCTCAACAGTCCAACGAAAGATGTCCCTTCTTACCGTTCGTGGAATCCCTTTTGTCCTCTTGCTTTCAGTCCTGATTTAGTGCAGCCATAAATCTCGAGAAGGCTCCTGTAAACGGGGGGTGGTGAAACTACGCCCGTAAATATAAAGGATTTAAACCAGGACCTTTTCAAGCAACTCTAAATTCCCATTTATGAAGCTTGTTAACTTACAGAGTTTAAATAGTACATTTAGTGCTTCTCCTTGTTTGTTCAGAGGCCTTGTAGAGCTTTCTTTATTGCAAAGCTGCTTGTCTAAAACAGATTTTAACAGAGGGTGCAGAAATATGCTGTGGTCAGTTAAGAAGTTCTTCAATCTATGCTCATTTTTTGTTTTTGTTTGTGTGTGGTTTCTTTTTTTAGAATTAAAAATGTCCTGGCATGCTGGTTTTTCTTGCCGTCAAAGTAAACATATGCCAGTTTAAGCCATTTGTGCAATGCCACTATGACATGACCCCAAGTTACTCAGCTTTTGACCTTGTGAGTCATAATGACCCCTGAGTGCTTTTGTATGTCCAGGCGTCGGGCTTCTCCTTTTAAGCCCCCGTTCTTGAGTAAACGATGGCTTGAAGAGTTAACGATCAATAACAAATTAAATAACTCATTTTAGGTGAGGCTCTTTCAGCGTATCAGTGTGTTTTGTTTAACACCGAGGCGACTCATCTTGACTGTTGTTTCAGCGTAATCGTTGCTGTCGTTCCCCTAATTTCCATCAGACACACGACCCTTCCCTCCAAACCCCTAAATTATTTAGAAATAGCTAACAAGCAATAATTAATCCTGATAAGCATGTGAGACATCTGAAAAATCCTTAAATGAGAACTTCAAAGTGTCCCTGCTGTGGCATGTGTGAGGGCAGGAAACAGATGGTGGAGGGAGAATGGTAGGAAGCAGGCTTACACTGTGGACTCGGTTCAGAGGAGGTTAATCCAAAATCTGAAAGTTTCTTACAAAAATCTGAGAGGGAGACCTTCTTTTGATGCACGCAACAATCAGCACACCAGAGAAAAAAAATACATATGTGATTGAGGGTCATCAAGATAATATTCAGAGTCTCTTTCATAATGAAAAACACCCAATAAATCTTTGATAAAATTTAACAAAGTAAGTTCAAATTTTAATTTAATTTTTTAAATGTCATAATTCAAAGTCCATCAGACAGATGAAATCTAAAGAATATTTTAAAGAAATCCTTACTTATATGTATTGCTTCCCATGTTTTGTATTTGTCAGATAAGCACTGTGGTTGTGAATAACCTTGAATGCCTCGTTCAGTGTTTCTAAGCTGCAAAGCATTGTGTCAAATAACAATCTGCCAAAGCTGGGAGGCAGCAAGTCTGTGGTTGAGTCTGAATAAGAGCTACATAAAGAATTCAGCTGGAGCAGCAGTCGTGTCATCAGGGCATGACTACCCTGTTGGTCAGGGAATTTAAATGCCAGGTGGGGGTCAGTTGAAGCACTAGCTGAATAATGTGGCACAAATGCATACACATGAGAGCAGAGTCTTGGGAAGAGGAACCACTGCTGTGGGCTGCTTGAGGAAATGCACTCTGGGAATGCAAACCAAGCAGATGGACCCTTCTCATTTGTGTGCACTGGTGACCCATTCGGGGAACACTTCTTTATTGAATTGGGAAGCATCAAACGCTTCATTGGAGCAAAGACGGAAGTCTCTGCTACACAATGTATCTCAGTCCATTGTTTTCATTATTTTTAATGTAAGCTTCTGAAATGATGGCGAGCAGAGCTGACAAATACAAAACAAATGCAGTCTGAAGAGTTCATTGTCAAAAACAGGGAAAGAAAATTCACTTCCTTATTACATTTAAATTCTGGATCAGCTTAAATAATTTTAAAACATGTCACAGAAGAGGATTAATAAGTTTTAAATAGATGGCTGTTGCTAAAAATGGAATGATTTTTGCAGGCCCTTTATCAATTCTCCTTGGAAATGATGATCAGTCAACAAATTTATCGTACAGTTTGCTCACTTTCAAAGTGCATTTTTTAAGGTGTAAGGTAAAATCACAGCTGACTTAATTCTCAAAACTATTATTCCATAATATAGTAGTGAACTGAGGAACGTTTACACCTTGCAATTTTTTAAATTGCATTGATTTAACCTGAGCAACATCGTATTAAAAAAGGAGCTAAAAGCCATAACCTTGCCTTGATAATGTCAAAATGTCTGGTAAGTTAACATTGAGATGTACCTGTGACCATTTGTTGGGAACCGTGAGACAAAATTTACCGCTTGACGGTCACTGCAGCCATTTCATTACCACAAAATGTCCTTGCTTTTTTTTTGGTGACCTAAAAAGCACTCTCTTGTTCTCTTTCCCCTATACACACTGCCTGGCCCCAGGGCTATCCGATATTAGACGGTGAGATGACACTGTGTGCTTGTGTGAGTGCAGCCAGCAAACATGTGCAGATGATGTGATGTCAATAATACATTATGAAAAAAAAGGGGGATTTATGACCTTGATGAGCCCCATAGAGCTTAATTAGGCCTAAAGGTTGATTTACATACAAGTGTACATGGAATTTGATGAGGCTGTGTTTTCCTGCGGTGCAGTATATTTTCATTTTGTCTGGCAGCATCATTTGGTGTATCACACTTGTTCAAATTCTGGGATTAGGGAAATAAAAAGACAAAAAAACATGAAAATAAATAAACAAACCTTTTGCTGGTTGCTGGTCTTTCTAAGTGTGTGTTCTTTTTCCTTTGGGTTTTTTTTTTCATGAAAATGGATAAATTAAGTAATCACGGCAGTTCCTGTGCAGGCTTTTGTCTCCACAAGTGCCGTTTAGTCGGGATGAGAAATAAACTACATAAAAAGGAGACTCTGACAGGGTAAATTTCTGTTTAAAGAGGCCCACCTTAACCGAGAGGGAAGAAAAAATATTTTTCTTTATTCATGCTATCTATTCAGAGAGAAATGACAAGATCTTTTTCAGAGTCATGTACCTATATCAAAGATGCTCCTGATAGCCCCCCTGCTGTTGCTATGGAAGTAGCGGAGATGTAAATGAACTGGAGTGAACTGGATGGGGGAGAATACAAATGAGGTTGGAATGCTCATTCTCCTGCTGCTCTATGCCGCTTCGTCTTCTCCTAGTATCTCGCTCTGTTCCCTCTTTCTGTTCAAAGACGAGGGAGGAAGGAACATTAACAAGTAATCTACATATTTCGGCACTGCATTGCATTACTTTTGTGGGATTTACTTTTTTTTTCTTTTTTAAATTTTCTGATCAAATTGACTTCTGATCTGCTAAACAAAGCAATGGTTTTGTGCAAATTACTCTTTTTTATTCCCCACTTGGACACTGTGTATGAGTGCTAATGGATTCATGAAATAAGAATAGAAAAATCAATCTTGTCTCCCTATAGAGGATAGTGTGAGCTGAGATATCAGAGTATCCTGTGCCACATGCATCTTAGTTTTGGCATTTCTGTCAAAGAGTTTAATAATCTACAGATGTTACAAGCTGCGCTGCAGTGTCGAAAGGTAAATATGTTTGTGCCGCTTGCTGTGCCCTGAAATGATGTCAGCTCACAAAACACAAAGACCAAAACTGGGAACACGGTCTTAAGTTAAAGAATGTTAATATCTGTCAAGCCAGTGGTGTAATTCTTCTTTACAATGACCACACAGAGTCAGCAGTCTACCTCGCACCCCGCTGTTTGCTGGATATACACCATATTTTCCTTTTTGGTCGCTTCCCCTGCATAGATCTGACTTCTTAAGAATACACGCTGTTCTAAAGGATATCTCTGGATTATAGAATCAACACTAAGAGAAGGGTCTTGAGTTAAATTTTTTTCTTTTTTTTTTCTTTTTCAGACTTAGTTTGTGTGAGACATAGATTTCGGGAGGAAGTACAGAACCTGGAGGCCTCAAGCTGCGTCCCCTGTGGCTCCACGCTAATGCTATAGGCCACGCTATTCTTTCAGTATATATCCCCCTCAGCAAGCTAGCTTGTCGGCTCAGGAGCGCAGAATAATGACAGGCCAAGCAGAGGTGCTAGCTCATTTACAAGCAGCTGTTTAGCTCTCGTCTGAACAGCGAGGAAAATCAAAGGGCCGCCTTAACTGTAGACGACAAGCATCGGAGAGTCCCTGTCACACTTCTCATTGGCTCTCAGCTGAAATGATCTGGTTTCACATCAAAATAATCTGGAGACCTCTTTTGTGATCTCAGCACAATGATGGCAGCGTTAGTGCCTGAATAGGCCTTTTGATGGGACTCTGCTTTGCCCCTGAACTAACTGTGGAAGCATTTGTAACTCGGGTTACAAAGAGTCATTTTAATATGAAAACCATTAACTGGATGCAAGATAGCCCTGGTAAAAAGCAGAAGAATCCTTCTGTCATTCACGCCGTATGATGAGGGCTGAGCATTATGCCGTATGATGAGGTAATTTCATTTCACTGAAAGAGGTTCAAAATTGTGGTCCTGATTAAGCATGCATCTGTTTCAGAAACTGTACATTCTGTATGTCGACGTTCTTTATGCCTTTCACGTCTACATCTATGTCCCTTTGGGTTCTGCCGATGTAGCGTCGGGCTTCATGGTAGAACAAAGATTATCCTAATGACTCCTCATTTTGCTCATTACCTCTGCTTCAGTGACACTCATATCCTACCAGATGGTCACTTTCCAATTGATTTGGCTCATTGGTGAGAAAAAAATGAATTAAATCATTACAGCACCAAAGAGACAGTGCATAATGGGTCCACCTTACATGTGGCGGGTTTCTCACAGTTCTTCAGCCGCAAATCGCATGTGGACATAATGTCATTGCAAAGGTTGCTACTTGGCGTTGTAAATACCAACTTGGGAAGCTTTAACTAGAGGTTTGTCATTGGTGTAATAAAGCCCTATAATCCACGGAAAAAAGGTCCTCTGCACCAATCAAAGTCAATTACTATCATGTTGTAACGTTTATAGTAAGCACACAGGAAGCTTAAATGGCTTTTTTTTATCAAAAAAAAAAAAAAAAAAGAAAGAAAGCAGTTGTCTCTAATGTTGATTTACTGATGATAAAATATACAATCTTTTCAAGGCTTGCAGTTTAGAACAGAAAAAAGTTTATTTTTCGTTTTAAATGACTATAATTATTGTTCAGTTTGATGATTGCTACATAGCTGATGATGATGAACTGCTCTGCTTTTTCGGTGGTGGTTGGGCTGGATTGGTGGGTGACCACAGGACATGATTAGGAAGAGTGTCAGCAAGGCCATAATAAGGGTCTGGCAAGAAAGGTTTCAGCTGCACCATGTTGCCATGGTCACACAATTGAGTTATTGAGTGACAATATCTTTTATTGGCTTTATCTTCTTTATTTGCTTCCTGATGTTTAGTTGTTGCACAGAATGAAATCCGCTCTGTTGGTGTGTTTCAATGACAGTTATCTCTTTCTCTAGCTTCCATATAAGTTGGGATGCTGCATCACACGTTACAAAAATGCCAGTGGTAATGTGGAGATGATTCAAAGAGTGTGCTGTTTGTTCAGGAAGGTGTTCAGGGTCCCTTTGACTAAAAACGGTGCGAGTAAGAATTGTAGGAAATAAAGCTAGCAACTTTATCTGGCGTTTCTCTTCTCTTTTGGCATCACTGGATCAATGATCTATATATGACAAATATGAAATTTGTCGCCAAATATAATATTTGCTCTTATTATTTTGTCTGAACTCTTCTATACTGCGCATTTAGTATCTTCTATACCATGGAGTGTTTCAGTAATTGAGGAATAAAGGGTTGCTGATTGTCTCTGTCACTGAGATTGTTTCTGTTTTTCGTTTCTTGCTATATCTTGTTTCGCCTCTTGTACTATCTGAAACTATGGAAACCACATCACAAGCTGTATCTGTGTTCAGGCAGCATAAATAACTGTTTATCATTGCTTTAGCATTTCCTTCACTTTCAAGCTTTGATGGAGTAAGAACACTGCCTTTTAAGGTCTTTCGCCTCAATAAACCTGCAAAATACATGTTTTGGAAATTCCAGTCTCACTGTATCTTCCTTCAGCTTAGGGTTTAATTTGCACAACAAAAAAAATCAGCAGTGAATAACTACCTAACGGGAAATTTTAAAACATGTCAACCACTTTCTAAATCCGAGCACTTTGGATTTTAATTAATGTAGCATAAAGTCACTGAATATTCTTAAAATGTTTACATGTGACAGCGCGAATATGCCTGAGTTGCTCAAATCAAAGGTGTGGCATCACATCAAAAAAGTGCTTTCATTTTCACAGGTCAACTTAAATTTCTCATGTGACACACGCAAAAAAAGTCTCTACCATAATCAATATCATGCCATTCATATCACTTACATAGTTTACTGCTACTATATGGAAAGTAAACAATTTTCATACCATGCATTCTCCTGAATAATTATGCTAATGACCCCAACAGCAACGTAATGATTACTTTTCTGGTTCATTTGAATAATGAAATTATTCTGTGAAGTCAGACAGTAAGTGTAGGATTTGTTTATGTAAGATTAAGCGTGATCATATTTCTTTGTTGTCATAGCAGTGCATGATCAATGTTTTTTTGCTTTCCTTATATTACCTGATTAAAACAGACAAAGAATGTTTATTTGATGTTGTCATATAAACCATCTTGTATACAATAAAAAGCAACTGCAGTAAAATAACATAGAAATGGTTTAAGTTACAATGCTTGTAAGCTTTTTGGCACACTATTAGCCATACATTGAAAATTGCTTATGTAATGGTGATTTTTAAACAATAACAGATTCATTACACTTTACTTTATATACCTGACTATTAGGTGTTTCTACATTGATTCGCCTGTGTCAGTCATCTCCCCATGAACTACAGAATACCATCTGACAATCGGGTGAGAAAGAGGTTCAGCCTGGGGACTAATCAATAGAGAGAGTTTTTTTAGCAGGTTGTTTACATGCATGCCTTACAGTCCATGTTGCATAAACCCAGCTGACTAATAAAGTGCACTTAGAGGACGGCAATGGTGTTTGAGATCCAGAGATTTAAACACGAAAAACGTACCACAGACACAACCTTTTATCAGCACGGTTGGGAAAGTGGTTGGTGTGTTTCAGCAGGAGTCTCGCCGTTTTCTTGAGCATGCATTTATCTTCTCATTTCTCAGCCTGTTTTCCTCTTTAAGGGGAGTGACTGCATTAGCTCTAAATCATAAAACCAAAAGCAGAGATTGCAGAGGCTCTGCTGAGTGATTTAAGTGTTTTAGCAGTGTTCCTGGGACACAGAGCACCAGTGGGTTTGGCTGTGGATTTGGAGATCAAACTTGGAGGTCTAAAACATAGCCAGAAAAACAGATTACTTCCAGCCACAAATTAGACCCCTGAAAGTTAGCGCATCCCACCCAGCAAAATGTATCTGCTGCCCAGTTGATGCATTTGTAGTCTGTATTACATTAAAAGTAAGAGACGATAGTTAGACGAGTCCATTATCAAGTTTAGCAGAAACAACTTAGTTGTTTAAAATGCTGAGTGAAATTATTAAGATATATCAACAAATGTAATATTTTCTTAATGTGTGAGGCATAGGTCTCAGTTTCTCCTGTGCTAGAGCAAAAAACACATCAATGCTTAAGTGTCAGTTTATGCATGGCCATTCTGTGAACTGTATTTTTTTTTTCCCATTTGATGAGATGGATGTTAAAAGAAAACCAGCAGCCAAGCCTCTATTACACATGTTCTACTTATATGTCATGGTCTGAATATAAAAAAAGAAATATAATGTGGCACTGAGTGATGCTGAACGTAGTTTTATAGTTACTACATACAGTATTACTGTCTGTCGGTGAAGCAGTACAGAAGTGCTTTGGCGCGAGTTTAAGATTGACTGTCAAATCCTGTTCCTAACATGCCGTGTTTCCTTTGTTTTTCACTTGAGTTTTTTCTTTTCACACCAGCATCTCTGATAAATTGTTTATTACTTTTGCCGTTTCTTTTTTACTCCTCAGAGAAAAAGGTCTGCAAAAATGAAATACAGCCGAAACCTATCATATTTGGAAGTCTTTACCTTTATATGTTTAGTGATCACATGAG
The DNA here is from genome assembly GCA_036024015.1 of Craterocephalus amniculus. Classification (NCBI taxonomy): domain Eukaryota; kingdom Metazoa; phylum Chordata; class Actinopteri; order Atheriniformes; family Atherinidae; genus Craterocephalus; species Craterocephalus amniculus. The sequence continues at coordinate 4,631 of JAVQJG010001473.1, read as the reverse complement.
AATGTTTGCTGTCAAAAATCTCGAGAAGGAAAGAAAAGCTCCTTCCTTGATGAATGTATTCTCCCTGACAATAGATAGACCAGGGCCGCAGCCGTGCTCCATACAGATGTATCCTTTGTTTACCCTGAGCTCCTCACTGAGCACCTTAGAAGTTGGACTTTCACCTGATTGGTGCACAAACAGAGCATCAGGCAACACAAACTGACATTTATCTTCCTTTGTAGAATACCACAGCAGCATTTCCTGGCAAGGAGCACAATGCAGAATGCTAATCCCCTGCCGTTGTAGCTTAGCATTTAATCAGACAAAGATAATTGTATTGGTAGTTAATTGATGAAGCATTCAATAGGGTAAAATGAACCCAGCCTTTCTTGTGCAATTTAGTCAGTGGCTGTAAGTAAACTGCTGCCACACAAAGAACATATCAAAGAGAACCCATGAAAATACAAGAAAAAAAAATTCCTTTGTGATTATAAACAACTGCAAATATGGATCACTCCAAGTTGTCCGGGAGCCAAACAAATTAGTGCATGAGAAGTAGTAAGGGTGTTCTTTTTTTCCTCCTGTTACTGTGAACTAAGCCTCATTAGAGAGACAGAGCCTTTGGAAACAACACAGCCATCAAAAAAAGTTTTACATAGCAAAGAGGTGACAAAGTCACCACTGGATGCAGGGAAACTACTGTTATTAGACAAAGAAGTCAACACAGAAGCAGCTGGCACTCTTTTTTAAGCTTCCTGCGATCATCTGTGATATTTGCTGTGTTAAAGCTATAAAATGCTCCTCTTACTATTAACATATTTCAATTTGTATACTTTGTCTATGTAGTTGGCTTTTACTTTAGTTTAAAAATGGCTTTTGGGATGGTTGGAATTTGCAGGGCCACAATATTGATTTCTTTTTCTCTTTTTTCTACCCATCACCCGCCCTTCCAGAAACACACACACTCACAAAGTGTTCTTGTTTTTTTCCTGTCTCCCAATAGTCCTCCCTTCGATTGTCAGCTCTGCAAAGTGGATTAAATTACACTCATGTTGTCATGCGCGTTGTTCTTTTTCATTTTGTATAGAAAAACGAGCATTGCAAGAAAACCACAACTCTGTGGCGACACACTCGCCAATGACAGTACGTTTATATTGAAATATAATAACAGACACCAGTGAGACAGAGACATAAAATATATTTTTTTCCTTCTTACTTTATTTTATTTTTTTCATTTCAGCTTTTCATTGTTGTCAGCTGGGTTGTGTCAAGATGCTTGTGCTTTTGGTCACATAATGGTACAAGATTCCAGACATTTAAGCCAATAATCTAGACTTCAATGACAATTATTGATTTTTTTTTTTACAGGACCAGTTAAGGCACAAGGATGACATAGTAACACCATTAGCTCTGTGGTGCGGTTGAGCACTGAAATGCTCACTCAGTATAGTGATGTATGTCTGGCTAGTAGGCCTGGGAAGTGTTTTACCCTTTATGTTGATTCATGGCTTATATTACTCTGCAGTTCTGGCCTTTTGCATAAAACAAGAAACTGCATGCATGGAGAAATGTCCTTGGTGTATATCCAGCTTTGATGTTCTCTGTCCTTTGTCTTTTATCATATCTTTCTTTGTGATGCAGCTACACATCTCCCCTTGAGCTGCACTCATAGAGCTCTCTATCTCTCTCTCTTTTTTCCCTCAGGGTTTAGTCGAGCTGCGCTGCCGTTTGGCTTAGTAAGGAGAGAGCTGTCCTGTGAGGGTTACCCCATCGATCTGAGGTGTCCAGGAAGTGATGTCATAATGATTGAAAGCGCCAACTATGGCCGAACAGATGACAAGATCTGCGACGCTGACCCCTTCCAGATGGAGAACATCAACTGCTATCTTCCAGACGCTTACAAGATCATGTCACAAAGGTAGAAGCCCACACATGTCTGTGCAGTGTCAAAACAATCACTCTGAAATGAGGTGTCTGCTAAACTTGCAGGACCCCTTAGAAAGAAATTGACAGGGCATGGTAATGGTTGCCTGGTACTGGACTGCTGCCGACCATTTAAATTTGTCTGGTTTCTCCCCCCCTGTCGACATACATTTTCTTACCAACGGAAAAAAAGAGAATCTTCCACCCTGGACACTAGCAGGGCTTCTGTCAGATTGATTTACACCATTGAAGGAAGTAAAACTATACACACAGTAAGTGTGGGATGAGAAATAGAAATTAAAAAGGCAGAAATAGCCTAAAAAAGTATGAACAAAACAAATGGACTTTTCATTCCTACAAACAAAGAGCTAAACTCATTTTAGAGGACTGGCAAGGAACACATCTGATCAGGCTTTGCAGGAGGAAATTCCTAACTGTTGTCATTTCAAGCTCTTTCATGCATGAATTATTAAGAAACAGAGCCATGTGTTTTTACATACAGTAATTTACTTCCACAGACATGTACACTGATGCTTTTTTATTTCTTAATCATATTGTACTTTTTGTTTTCTTAGTGAATTGTTATATATTTTTCAAATAATTTATGAAATATACCTTTTATATTTCTATGATATCAACATTCAGAAGAAATCACAAATATATGTATACATACATATATATGTATATCATGTATATGTATATATATATATATATATATATATATATATATGTGTGTGTGTGTGTGTGTGTGTGTGTGTGTGTGTGTGTGTGTGTGTGTGTGTGCGTGCGTGTGTGTGTGTATAGCTTATTATTGCATGACTCACTGATGTCCCCTGAAGTGGCAAAATTACAAATATTCCTTCCACACCCATGAGTATAGTAGAAAAGAGCTGTGAGATTGGTATTTACTCTAGTGGACACTATGCATTAAAGCTGTTAATTATTTGTTTTATTTATAAAGGTTTTTTATTTATTATGGCTTAATAGTGAGATTGAATTGGTTTCAGTGACATCTATTTAATGCGTAGCTTTGCATGTGTCTATTCTGCAACGGCGTGAAGCCAAAAAACAAAATGCAAAAACATTGTATTGTGCATAATAATAATAATAATAATAACAACAATAATAATGATAATAATAATAGTAATAATTTACAGTAGAAGTAGTGGTATTCTGTCTGCTCTTTTTGACAAGTAGAATTTGCTACTAAGGTGACATTAGTTAAACTGCTGCTTCTGCATGGACCGCTCTGTGCAATGTCATCACCGATGTGCATGCAGAAACAAAGAGCACAAAGCAGCACTCAGCTTGGTTTGTTTAGCAGAACCATGCCCTGGAACCGAGACAAGACTTTACCAGTCACCTAAAAAGATAAGATGAAAATTATGCATAATTCCAAGGAGAACATGGCCCTTTGCTTGGAGCAGAAGAAAAATGTAGATCCAGTCCAGTAAAAGACAGAACTCCCAAAACTCTAAAAGGCAGCTAAATCTTTGCAGTGCTCACTTTGTGTGTCAAAACTCAAAGCTCTGATCTTGTGTAATGAGACTTATCTTTTTAAACCACACAGAGAGCATAAATATGTGCATCTAAAGATTCAGCTGCATGCAAATATGTTTTATGTAAAACATTCAGTGACATTCAGTGATGTGTATATCAGGGCATGCAATTACTCCCTCAGAAATATGATAGGAGCTCAGTCTGAGACAGTGGATGGAACTTATTTCACTTTTAGCTTTAGCCATGCCATTTATATAATGTACAGATTTACAAATGTTATTAAAGACTTTTTTATTGTTGTTGTAATTTTTACAGTCTATAAATCTTTAAATATGAATACTGAGAGCCCAACACTAAATCTTACACTGAATGATTTTAGGTGTCTCAAGTGGTTATAAATGTAGCTGCTGATATCCTGACAAATCATGTGAACAATCATGTGAATCATTCAGAAATATAGTCTTACATTTTCCATCAGTCTGTATCAAAACTCCAGACTATGAAATAGCATTTAATGACAGCAATTAATAATTATTCAGTTAACAATAATCTTCAAAGAATTAAAATGTCAATTTAGAAAAGAAGTTTATGACAATAATCTGATCTTAACATTTTTATTTCATCAATGCACACATCCATTTTGAACATTTAATGTGTCGCCATACAGTAGGCTAATAATTGAACAGTCAATGCAGGTTTAATTTAGATCTCAGGACGCGATTTGATTTTTTTTTGTGTGTGTTTTTTGCTATCTTTTGACTTTCACAACTGCATCCATCAGCATCTTTTTGTATTATCACCATAGTTCCCAGTCTATCCCAAGGTTAGTTTAAAAGGCCCAGTATCTTTCTGTTCTGTGGTGGAACATTAGCTGGACTCTCGCATTGAATGTGGTTCTTGTTATCTTTTCTAAATTTATGTAAAATTCCTGTTACATGTAACATGGATTAAAATTTTTTTAAATTGAATTTGTTAATGAAACAAGTTCATAAAGGTTTATTTTAAGGAGAACATCAGATGACACAGATGACACCTAACCATTCTCAGATGGAGGGCGCTCCTTATTAACAGATATATTTCCACTGCAGCAGTGTGTGATGTCTCAGATAATTTTAGGGACCTAAATTAGACTTTTTAAATTAGATTTGATTGTTTTTTATTTTCTCTTAATCTTCTTCAAGTTCTTCTTTATTTATGTCAATAGATAGTTATAGTGTATACAGTAT
>JAVQJG010001441.1:0-12082 GCA_036024015.1 Craterocephalus amniculus | reverse complement strand
TTTACTTTTGTTTGTATTTTCTACTGGAATTGCATTATTTAGAATTACATTTCTTTTTTTTATTTTCAAAATTGTGATGACTGAGCAAAATCTCATGTCCATACATAGTGTGAGTATGAAAAAGTTTAAAGACTCTTAAGTTTTAAGGAATTAGCCTTTAAACATCTTTGACTTCTGTTTGAAGCAGCAATGAGGTCATATGTCCTTAGAGGGATTTAAATCATGATAGCTAAGTGATACCAGAGATTTAGTGACGCAGAGTTAACTTTTTCAGCTTTATAAAACTGTTTGTACATCCAAAAAGCACTTTGTAATGTATACATCTTTAACAGAGTAGTAGTTGGTACACTGATTAAATGAACTGTTATCTTAATTTGGAATTAAGTGTAATTTTTCTAATATGTTCCTACTTTTGTCTGCATAAGTATTATGCTTTTGTGAAGGAAGTGTATTTTCCTTAGTTATAAAACTCAAATGAGTTTGTTGTTCTACCGCAGGGCGCTGCTGGTCCATCTGCTGTGAACCCTGCGTTTCAGGATGCCTGGAGCAGTGATGAAGACTAATGCTGATGTTTTGAACACGTGGACAGCTTCCTGTAGTTTATCATTTTGGACCATGTTGTGTTTGTTTTTGTACATTTGATATGACATTGTTTTGGTTATTTTGCATTTGAAGTCAAATTAAAGTTATCTGAGCTTTGTAAGTATAGAGTTTACTTTTAAATAAATATTTTAAAGGGATTCCCGGATGTATCTTTGTTGCACTATGATCATTTTACAAATGATAAAATAGGACAACCTAAAGACATTTTAACAGGATTTCACAGGTAATGTTCGGTTGAACTCATCTTAAATTTGCAAGCTTTTTAAAAGGGTGTGTCAGTCTTTCAAAAGAGGGCATTTCTGCTGATGAGTTGAGAAAAGCCTTCTTCTAATCCTTGCATGGGAGAAACAGTCTGTAACTCCACGTTGAAAAAAACAACTCATTGTCCCACAGCTGGGAAGATTTGCATTTGTTTATGATTTCACCTGTCAGCCCCAACTGAAACCAGTAGCAAAGAGTGAAACTCCCAGTTTTACATAGTGACTTTGATACAAATGCAGATATTGCTGACTGTGATTTTCACTTTCCTTATTTAAATGGGTGTTGTTGATACCAAGTAACCAGAACTGTATTGCTCAGTTTCACCAGAATCAGTAATCTTGCTTTGATATGACGAATGGAGTGAAACATTTTATCACTACTGTCCCTTTTTTCATATTCATTTACTTTTGTTAAACCAATTATTGATTTCTCTGATGAGTGTACCCTGTTCTATCAAAAACTGTACATAGTTTTGATGAGACATCACTAAAGACCGACTCACGTCAGCTCGTAGCTCGACAAGAATCAGCCAATCAGAGAAAGAGGGGTGTGGCCAAACGTGAGACTCCGCCCCCTAAGTGGATGATAAGGACCAAGGAGCCTGTGAACTTGCAGAGTGAGTTTGAGTGGAGCGAAACACACCTGCAAGGAAGTAACAGGTGGATCGGAGGTTTGAGGGGATAATTCGACGGACGAAGAAGATATTGATAAAGTCTCTTACAGAAGGTTAGTGATTTTTTTTAAATTCGTTTTCCTTTTTGAGAAATGGTCGCCTAAGACAAGAGGAATCCTACATTTGAAGAATTAAGTCAGGTGGCGCGTTTTATGATGAATTTTAACCGGCTGTCATTTCATCAGCTGCTCTTGAGCGTTTTTTCTGCTCTGGGAATTACGAATTGGATTTTAAATACATTTTCCACTTTGGTTCTTGTGTAAGGTACCGCTATATTAAAAAGCTTTTTCCGCAAGAGTAACGTCTGCTAAAACTACTTGATAGTCGCAGTACTTCTGATTTTAAGTTGAAATGTTATCTATTTGGTCGGCCGCGGTTTATTTGGGCATGCTTTTCTCTTTGGCTCTCTCTCTCCTTGATCCCCTGAAGTCGATACTCCGGTATTCTGTTACAGGAAGGCAAACCAAGTTTACTTGGCGTTTCATGTACAGGAAAATTCAAGGTGCATTATAGTTCAAAGGTTCGCTTTGGGAGTAACGTAGTTTGCATCATGATCCCTGACCATTACGTTAATTGGCGTGTCAAGGCTTGCCATTGTGTTCATTAGAGCTGACTCCAGACAGACATGCCTTTCTTTTTCTACTTTACTGGTGGTGACCTACCCATGCTGCCACCAGTTCCTTATTGCACAAATGTGGACACACCTAAAAACCTGTCTTGAAGAATTTAATACACGTCCCCCTTGCAGACTTTTTCAGTGTTTCAGTGGTTTTCCTTCTTTTTTCCCCACATCTACTCATGAAACTAGTGCAACTTTTTGCTGGAAACAAAATTAATACAGCAGTTTGTCATTATTTTGTTCAATCGTTTTTATATTTTATTTTTAGCTATTTTTCTTTCTATGATAGTTTCACCTGTTTTATTTTTTCTTATTTTTTATTTGTCTAAGCTGCTGGAAATATAAATTTCTCTTGGAGATAAATAAAGTATATATCTATCTATCATTTTATATGATAAAATGGGCCTTTTTCTATTTCAGATCCCCTTGGCTCATATAGGCTACATATAGTTTGCTGTTTTCTAGTCATTCCTGTCACTGAACGTTAGGCCCCAGTAAACTGGGATCCTCCATTTGAATTCAAATGTGTTCTCAGTAATCGACAAGAAGCTGAGCACAGGGAACTGTGGGGTGGTGTTCCTCGGGCAGAACATTACACAGAGCACTGTTTCCATCTTAGGGAAAATAAAGGGGGAGGTGGTCAAGGACAGAAAATGCCTGGAAATTCAGCAGGACAATAAACTGAGCCGAGATCCTTCAATGCCTACACAAGATATCGCATATCTTCCATCAGTCTCTTCTGGATAGTGCTATCTGCTATGTGGCCATCTGCTGGGGCAGCAGTATCAGAGACTTGATGAAAATGAACAAACTGATCAAGAAGGCCGGTTCTGTGATGGGGACAACTGTGTCTCTGAAGCTGATTGTACAGGGAAGAACACTGAACACAATGGACAATTCTTCACACACACTAAAACAGTGCGGAAACAGCTGTGTGTTTAGGGAGGCCTTCTATAGGCCTACTATAACTCTAAAGTTACATGAGGTGAAGCTGTGAAACTAGAACTTTATTTGAGAATTTTTTATGGCTTCTTAATGCCACCCCTCCCCCACAATTAATGGATTCTGCTTCAATGTTTGTTTGAATAAACATCATACTTATTGAACCCCTTTCACACGTTCAGTCTGCCTTGGCCTTATACAGCCGTTTATTTATGACCTGTCATGCTTAAACTACTTCCTGTGAAATGAGGTGTCATATTATGTTCACTGCTTGTTTCTGTGAACCGTTTTTATTTGAACTTCTTAACTTCTTGTATTTGTAATGAACAAGGCAAGCTGCATACAGTATAGGAGTAAACTTGATTTAATGGATCAATTTCTTTCCTAAATCAAAATCAAGGTGTTTATAGTCCGTTATATTTCAGAGCTGTCAAACCACAAAGGCATTTATATTCTTGACATAAATCTATTACCTAACGTCTGCTTGACTCTTTGTGGATGTCAATGAACTCATAACGACTGAAATCCTAACCTTTGCCTTTCTTGATCTTAGGTGAATTGTAAAGATCTCGTCTGGGATGGAGTTTGATAATATAAAATCCTCTGCTGCACTCATTTATGATGAGTTCATCCAGAATGCAGGTGAGTCTTCCATAATAAACACATTAAGGACTGTTTGCATGTGTATTTATGTAAAACCCTCCATTATAATGTTGGTTCTGTACATGATTCCAGTTTTATGTATTAATACAGCGGATCTAACAAACCTGTTGCAGATTCTCGGACGGCGAACTGGCTTCTCATGTCCTCTCCTGTCCCCCAAACGATCATCATTGCGGCATACATTTACTTTGTCACTTCGCTGGGGCCACGGATGATGGAGAACCGCAAAGCCTTTGACCTGAAAGGAGTTCTCATCTTGTACAACTTCAGCATTGTGGCTCTGTCGCTCTACATGTGCTACGAGGTGTGCTAATGCTTGGCTTGGCTGCTGTACAATTTGTTATGGAAATAGCTTCTTGATCTTAATTTTCACACTACAATGCATTATGAAATGCATTTTTTTAATGGCCTATTGAACATATGTGAAACCAGATCAGCTGGTGTGATTTCCGGTCATGCATGATTTTCTGTAAATGATACCTCCTGAACTTCAGACTTTGGGTGAACTCGTTGAACTCATTCAGTTTGCTCACTGCCACCTGCATTTGTTTCAGTTCGTGATGTCAGGATGGGGAACAGGATACTCATTTCGATGTGACTTGGTTGACTACTCTGATTCACCGCAGGCTATGAGGGTAAGTTCTTTTTTCAAATTACGTTTTCTTTCCCTCTCCATGACTGAGCATGTTAAAGATCCCCCCACATTTTATAGAACTGATGCTAAATGCTTTTCTTTTTTCCTCTTATTTTTAGATGGCAGCAACGTGCTGGCTTTACTACTTCTCTAAGTTTATTGAAATGTTAGACACTGTAAGTAGAACGGCCTATTCCTTTACACAAGCCAATCAAATTCTCCTTTATACTTTTTTTTTTTTTTTTTTTTCTTAAATTTGTTTTCTAAACCAAACTTTGTTCCCTAGATCTTCTTTGTCCTGCGGAAGAAAAACAGCCAGGTGACATTTCTTCATGTCTACCATCACTCCATCATGCCCTTCACCTGGTGGTTTGGTGTTCGTTTCGCTCCAGGTAAAACTCTTCTCCTCTCCCTATGATGTCCAAGTATTGGTGTGTGTTTGTGATATTTGAATTTCCTTTGGCGCTTACTGATGAATTTCCCATTTCAGGTGGGCTGGGAACTTTCCACGCTCTGCTCAACTGTGTCGTCCATGTTATCATGTACACATATTACGGGCTGACTGCCATGGGCCCCAAGTACCAGAAGTACCTGTGGTGGAAGAAACACCTCACCACAATTCAGCTGGTATGTGAAGATTTCTGACTTATTTAGCTTGTCTCAAGCTGTTTTTATATTATAACTATTGAATTTGTGAGGTGGAAATTAATGCTTTTTTGTTTTTTTTTCCTTCCTAGATCCAGTTTGTTATGGTGACCAGCCACATCTCCCAGTACTTCTTCATGAAGGACTGCCCCTACCAGTTCCCCGTCTTTATCTACATCATCGGCCTATATGGCCTGATCTTCCTGTTTCTCTTCCTCAACTTCTACTACCACGCCTACACCAAAGGCAAGAGGCTTCCTAAAGTGCTGCAGGCTCAGACATGGGGACACCACACCAATGGAGTCATGAATGGAAATGCAAACCATGAAAAAGATCAGTGATTCAAGGGCTCTTGCTTAATTGAGAGTTTCAGGGTTGATCTCGTTTATGCAAACAAACCATTTTTTGGTGGTTTGAGATTCAACATAACCTTGTTTTGGACTTTTTATTTTTATTTTTTTTTTCCCTTACTGGCAACTATAAAAGACAATCGTTAAATTATGACCAAAGTTTGTTAATGTAGATTTCTGACCCAAGCTGAAGTGTTTTATATTTGGCTCTCTACTAAAGTTTCCCAAATATCATCTTCTTTTTTTTTTTTTTTCTTTCTTTCTTCCCTCTTGTCTCCCTACTGCAATGCGGTTTAACAAGTCTCAGAAAAAGACTGGCTTTAAGACTTTGCTGATGGTAAGAGTTTAGGGCTTTCAACTTAACAGTTGTACTTCCTTAAAATTTCCACTCTCAAGATCACTTACCTCTGTGACTTGATCTTACTGCCCAGAAGACTTTTAAGGATATCCAGTCAAGTTTTTAAATTGTGCACTGAAAAGTTAAGGTTTATTTATTTCACTAGGCCTGACATGTTATCTATTTGAAAACGATGTTGGGGCTACACTTTTCCTGTCGTTTAGGCCTTTCAGTGGTTACATGCATGCAGAGTGGGGAGGGGGGTTGTTCACTTTTGATAATGCACACGTCTACTTCCATGGTCATAGCTTCTGCTGATGGTACATGCATGCAGTGGGAAAAAAACAATGTCAGACTGTCGATGTTCCACCTTGCCTTAATTCTCCTATGAAGCTATGTTGTGACCAATATTCTAGAGGAAACCTGATGGACCTTTGGGGTTCCTTTAGGATCCAGAGTTGATCTTGAGCCATAGTCTTTTCCTGGCTGAGGCATATTGCATAATAACAGAAGATATAATCTGCACAATTAACAGTTAAGCTGTTTTTAGGTGGAAAAAGGGAAGGGCCTTGGTTGTCTTCGGGGCAGTATGCTGATGAAGTCTTCAAACGACTGGAGTCTGCAGTAGTTTTATATCTGATTTGATCTTAAACTCAAGTGAATGTAACAGTTTGGTCTTCTGCTGACCGATGGTACAGGATTGAGAAATATTTGGAATTAATTCCACCTTTTTATCAGGTGCAAATGTGTAACTATACAAAAGTTTACAAATGTATGATGCTTACAAATGTGAGTGAATATTTCAGTTTTCAGATCTTATACCATTGGATAATACTGTAAATGTGATGTTTATATTGTATTTTATATGTATTTATATAAAAAATAAATGATCATTGTACTTTGAAAATGTATTTTGCCTTTAGGTTATTTGAGTTGAGTTTTTTAACATAAGTAAACGTGGAACACTTTACTGACAATCTAAAATACGCTGAAGGTGGAGCTTTAGTAGAATAGGCTGAAATGGTTAACTTGCTCATGACACTAAGCTCTGCTGTAAATGCTTACTTCAGCCGATTGTAATGAGTTCTTCAAACTTGTAAAGTGTAAGAAGTGTTCTGAAACAGGATAGTAATGACTTACTAGTCAGGTGAGTACACCTGTCACACACTTCCGTACTGCGTCCTCGTATGGCTGTCCTGTCCGAAATACTACACTCTGTTCCTGACCTAACGCATTTTCAAACACCGGGAAAGGGCACTGTAAAATTATTTAATTCCTTGTACAAGCAGTGAAAGGTGGCTGGTTAAGTAAAGTTAACTTATTTCTTGTTGGTTCTAAATTTTATTGCTCATCTTGAGATGTAAACTTTGTTGATAGGTCACCATAGCAACAGTAGGATACCGTTGAAGTTCACTGCGTTGCCACCTGTTAAAATTTTACATGTTTAGCTGGTTTTTACTGAGCCAGAAACAAATACGTAGTAAAATGAAGTTTTAGACTTGAATTTATTTAATTTCCACGATGTCGGATATACTGTTCAAATGGCTTAACGAGGAGGTCCGGTTGTCAAAGGCAGTTTGTAAGTATGACAGAGCGTATCGTTTGTCAAACTAGCTTTAGCACTATCTGCACAGTTGTTAATTAAGTTAGTATAACAAATGCTGGTAAGAAAAACAAAAGAAAAAAGTGAGACTTTTTTTCTCGCAGAAAACACATACTTTATTCCTCACAAATGCTAACAAATACAAGCAGAAAGTTTAACGTCGAATCTAAATGATGTCTCTGGAAACTTTTTTTTGTTAACCAGTATGGAGCAACAATTGGTTTGGACAACGTGTCTGACTTTTAATGTCAATTAGACTATCAATATAGTGTTGCATATTTGCTAATTTGATTGCATACTCAATTTCACAGATCCCGGAACCTTTGCAAAGGATTTCTCTAATGGTTACTTAATTGGGGAAATTCTTCATACTTATCAGATGCAGGATGATTTCAGTATGTTTTTAAAGAGAGAGTAAGTTGCCTAACATTCTTGTCCATTTGTCTTTGTTACTTCTCTGCTTCATCCTTAAATAACGTTCATTATAATTAATTACACCTTTTGTCATTAGCAACTCCATCGCCAAACTGAATAACTTTACACGCCTGGATCCTACTCTAAAGCTTCTGGGGATCACATTCGACATAAACACAGCCAAAGACCTGATGCAGGAGAAGCAAGATGTTGCCAAACACTTACTTTACCAACTTTATGTTGCACTAGAACTGAAGAAGAATTCAAATACCAGCAGGATAATGATGGAGATCATGCAGCCTGCAGCCAGAGCAAACATGCACAAAAAGGATCATGAGATCTTTTCTTATGTAAGGGGTTTCTGTTGCTTTATTTGTAGTACCTATATGTGATTAGGACCTAGTTTGTATTACTGTATGTGATGTATTATTTAACACCTTTCTATTTATTTAGAGGCTTCCTCAGGTGGTGAAACGTGATGCAAATGTGAAGTTTCAGAAAATTTCTCAGCATTATGCAGATAAATGCCAGCAATTGAATGACAGGTCTCTGGTGACCCAGTCCACCCAGAAGAAGAGACGATTCAAAATCCTGGATAAAAAAAGAATAGAAACTACTGAGAAGGTATTCAAGATTATACTGTAAATTAAAAGACAATTATCAACTTTCTCACCATATTCATTTACCATAAATTAATATAAGGCATTCATTCTTCAGTTTTTTTCTTTTCTCCTATTCATCCCGTTTCATTCAACACAAAATCACAACTCTTTGCAGTGTATTTTTATTTAACGACAGTACTATAAAAGTACAATATAAGGTGAAAAAATACATTGATCCTAGTTGATTGATTATGCCTCAGGTTGTGTTGTGTATGGGGGACTTTATGTTGCAGGTTTCTCATGAGCAGCAAAATGACATGACTTGTAACCTGACCACTCAAGTTCAGGTGCAAAAACCCTCTCTCTGCATTGCACCTCCTGATATACGTAGAAAGCAGCAGCAGCATAAAGAACAAATAGCACAGGTATGGACAAAATAAAAGTAATATAATATACTAACCTACAGAGAGAATTAAATGTATTTGATGTAGGGATGGGATATTTCTGATGAACTTGTTTTTTTCTCTATTTTGTTCATTCAGAAAGTCCAGACTGAGATTGCCCAATTTGAGACAAACAGGGAAAAACTCTTTACTTCTGATTTTGCTTCTTCCTCTGGGTAAGGGAAAGGATACATTCAATGTAATATTTATGTAAATAAATACTCTGCTATTTAAATGTATTATGTTAGTAGAGTTTTGCAGATTTTGCTGATATTCACCATGATACTGCAACCTCACACATCCACCTTTTCAGTTCTAGTGCTCAGCCTTTTGCCACAGATGTTCCCCTCTGTGGCAGCAAACTGGCTTGTAATGTCTCTGCAAGTATAACTTAACCAATCTTACAATCCAATAGCAACTATATACAGGAAATCCGACAGAGGCTGAGAGAGGATGCTGCTGCTTGTGAGCAGAGAGAGAAAAGACTTGACAGATTCTTGGTGGAGCAGTTTAAGGCTCATGAAACTCAACAGGTGAAATTCTTAATACATATCAAAAAGCAGGATGACTTCAATATGTTTTTAAAGAGAGTAGTTGCCCAAAATTTCTACAAATTTTTTTGTTGTTGGTGCATCTCTCTGTTTCAGGAAATGCAGGGTGACGAGCAACTGGTGAAGCGACTGACACGTCAGACCAAGCAGGAACAGCGTTTGGCTTCCCAGCTCATGATAATACGTAGGCAGAAAGAGGTGATCCTGGAGAATTGCTTGTTCAGGCAGCATCAGTACCAACAGCGAAGAGAAAAGGATCTCCAGGAAGCTCTGTATAGAGAGGCGGTAAGATTGAATTAATTAAAAAAGTAGAATAATCTTTGTTTCGACTTTGTTTGAGGCTTTCTCGATGAGCACTGAGGATGAGCACTGAGGATGAGCACTGTCACCAGGATTGTATAGGAATAATTGATTTTGGTTGTTTGTATAGTTTCAATAGGGTATGTGGTATTATGACGAGAAAGAGGGACTTCAAGATAATGGATGAAGTAAGACTGTTGTGTCTCTTAAAGATATCTAAGAATTTATTACTGTCTAGATGATTATAACAGAAGACTAATTTATACAAAAACTTAAAGTGGGCATGCTTGTTTATTTTCTGTGAACATCATTGTCTTGAGATAACAAGTTGCTTGTTTGTCTTTTAAGCTTATTTTTTCCAAAACAAGTGAAAAAAACAACCCAACACACCAAACCACATAATAAACAAATGACAAAATAATTTATCTTTCTAGATTAATTACAGCAGCAGTGAATTGGAGGGACATTTTTTGTTACATTTTTCCACTCACTCTGTCTTTCTGACGGCTTGGTGTAGGTTTTGGCACAGCATGCTAGATTGACCTTTGAAGAAGAGATCACAAAGGAGCTTGAATTCTGTCAGAGGCGTGCTGCAGAACAAGCTCATAGCAGACACAAGGAGCACTCCGAGAGCTGCAAGGACATTTTGGAACAGATTGTGGACATGGCAACCAGGGTGCGGGAATATCGTCTCCTCACTGAGAAGTATGTAACATCGAATCAAATGTAATGGAAAAAAGTGTCTGTGTCACGTGGTTAATGTGAAAATGATGACATGATATAAGAACTGCTGATTTATATAGTAATTTTTGTAATATTTTTAATGCAAAGGATGAGATTAAGGGCTGCTTCATTAATTCATAGCTCAGCATATTTTACATGTATTTATGGCAGATATTTGTTACATAATTAATGGAATGAAGTTACTCAGCATTTAGTTGACTAAGTTGGTTAAAAAGGTAAAACCATTTTCAGGTTCATGATTTAATTTCCCTGAGAATTTCAAGTTTAAATTGCTCATGTAATTGTTAATACTCCAACAACCAGAAATCAGATTCCAGAGAAACAGATGAGACAGTGGAAGGAGCTGCTTGTCAGAGGTCTGCCTCTTCATGAGTCAATAAAAAGCCATCCGCCAGAGACTGAATTCTCTACATCATTGGACCCCATAGATCTGGAGAAGCAGGAGATACTAAATAAGCTTGAATATGAGGAATATGCTGTAAGTTTGAAGCAGGACTAGCATAATTTCCAACCAAGAATGTGTGTTGTCAGAGCTTACACTTAGTCATTCTTTGATTTAAAAAAACCCCCACACAAATAAGCCAGTCAAGCTACATGTTTTTGCACTTAAAAAGTTTTGTCTTTAAATTGAACCCAGAATAACAACAGTTTCCTGTCTTCTGTTTTAAGAGTATGTTCGGTGAGTGGGCATGGTTTAAGGAAGCAGGGGAGACTGCATTTATCCCAGCTCCCAACAACATTCTTGGACATGTTATCCAGCGACTGAGGGAAATTGTTCATCCACCAATCATAGAACCACCTTCCCCTTTATTTCCTCACTGTGCCATCAAGGCCTGCGTCCTCGGCAAGCTTTGCTCGGGCAAGACAAGCTGCTTGGCCAAGATTACAGAAGGTACCAAATGAATTCACATAAATAAAGAAGATACACGATCCCCTTATACTGCCTTTACTGAAATTTTGTAATGACACACATTCTGTGTCCTATTTTTCAGCACTCGGTATCCATGTTTTATCAGCTGACACACTGATTGAAGAAGCATTAAAGGCTTATAAGAATTCAGATGAAACAAATCAGGTACATGGCTGTAATTTCAGAAATATCCTTTTTTCATTGAAATTTATATTTTTGCTTTCAATACAAATAAGCATTTTATTTTCTTTTAATATACACCAACATTCAAACTCATTGTCTCAAAAATGTTTTATTTTCTTTTTGGCAAAATCTACAGGAAGCAGAGCAGACAACAGAGAAAGACAGTGAGCAAGTGGTCACATCACCCTCATCAGGTAAATGTGTTGGGTTACTGGAGCTATCATGGTTCTTTTCAATGCTTTTTGATAGTTAAATTAAAACTTGCTTCTAGAAAAAAAATATATTGCACAGATCCTTATTTGATTTTATATATGAAGTTTTGTTTTCCCTCCAGAACCTATTATGCAAGACTTAAATACAAAAGTAAGTCTTTGTTCATGTTGAACTAATGCTACATTTCCAATTTGCTGTCTCTGTTTCGTATTTACTCACACATAATGTGAAATGTATTCAGGACTGAGCTCTAACCATTTTAAAGATAAATTATCATTTTTACTAACAAAATAATGAGAATTCACTCATTATTTTATGTATGTATGTACATTTATATATGTATGTTTAAAATTGAACGTGCTGGTTTTCATTTTTTTATCGCGTCCCTTTGT
>JAVQJG010001435.1:0-15473 GCA_036024015.1 Craterocephalus amniculus | reverse complement strand
CACACACACACACACACACACACACACACACACACACACACACACACGCAACAGTGACCCTGGGGAGATAAGGAGGAATGTTTCTCTTAGATAATGGAGACACAAAGGCAAAAAGGAGTTTGATATTTAACATGTGGAAAAGTCAGAGGAGACCCCTGTCTGCCCTCCACCATAAAGTGGGAGTGAATTTACACTGGAAGTGGAAGAAGGGCCGAAGTGCTTTATTAAAAGGAAACACAAAGACTTTCCTCCAAATGAAATCTCTAAATTTGTGTGGTTGGTAGTGGGACATGTGAAAATGGAGTAAGGGAAGTTATTCTGTGTGACTGATGTGTGTTTTATGGCTGCTGAGGGGTTTTCTGTCCCTGGCGGTGGTCCTCTTAGGGCCGGGAATGGAGGCTGAACTAGTTGTGGAGTGGGGGGATGTCTGCAGATGAAACTTTAACAGCCCTCAAAAGGCTTGTACCCCTGACAGAGCTATACGTGAGGTTGGCAGGGCTGCTTTCACCTCTTTCACAAGGCCTCCTGAGAGCTCGCCTCAGCTGTTCTGCACTCAGGGAGGCCATCTGGTGTCGAGCAACCCACAGGAAGGAAGTGATGCTACGCTGGCAACTTGCTGTGCCCTCCAATACACACACACACACGCATTTGTGCAAGCGCATGGTTGAAGATTCCTCATACTCCTTCCTCTCCAGTGCTGTTTTATTTTAAGCCAATTAAGCTGATTTCATGGATTTTATTTTCTCCTCAGCATCCCTCTCTAACTCCCTCCGCACTCATCAGGATCCCAGCTGGGCTTAAACACACACAGACTGGTCCTCAGAACAAATATTAACTGCTTGGCTTGGGAAGACTGGGTAGGATCCTTTTTAAGTGTGTAATTTGGGGGCATTAGAACAGATGTTGAAAATCCTGTTGAAGCCATTAGTTCTAAACCCAGCGACTGCTCTCTGCAGGCTTTCATGCTATCAGCTGTTTTTGTTTGACTTTTGTTTATGCTGTTTCATGTGCATGGAGGCAAAAAGGATCCGAATGACATCTTCACTGTGAATTCATATTTTTTCACTTACCTACAGAAGCCATTGTTGAGGAGGACACAGCAGAGGGCAAGATCGAATTTCAGGAGGAGAAATGGAAAAAAAAGAGAAAAAAGCCTGTTAGTTCAAAGCAAAAACGGAGCAACCGTGATGTTTAGCACAACTGAAAATGATGTAAACCCAGCATTTCATGTAGGTCTGATAGGAACTAAACGTGACCTGAGGTTATTTCTGGAGACCACTATCGTATTCCCTGTCCAACTTCTGTATCCCCTTACATCTCCTCACATCTCCTCCTGCAACGCCCCATCCTCCCATTTCTCTTCAACATCTGCTAATCCCCAGACCTCTGACCCCAGGAAATTTACTCTCTCAACCTTGACCATTTTCCTTCTTTTTCCCTCTTTATCCCTGGTGGATCACCATTACCCATAGTCATCCCATTGTCTGAGGCCAAGAAACAACCAAAAAAAAAAAACAATTTAAATTCCCGTGAACCATCATCCACTTGCAGGCTAAAGGCAGCAAGGTATACATGCATCAGTATGTGTGGCTGATAAGATTTTTTTCTTTTTTGCGAAGTTATATAGAGTATGATACCTACCAGAAAATGAATATTTACTGTCTATTTTATGGTTGTCAAAGACATCTGCCACACTTCCAGCATACATCTGTGGCAATTATATTTTACTTAATACCAACTGTCAGCCAGGATGTTCGTACGAATAATGTGCCTCTGTGATGTTTGCATGGTCTGTGCTGACTTTGAACCAAATCTGGTGTCTTGCTTAAGCGAAAAAAGAAAAAAAATAGAAAGAAAGAAAGAAAACACTCCCTTGAAATTCCATCTCTTCATGGAAAGACAAGAAAAAAAAACTAAATAATTTAAAACAGATTTCACTGGCAAATATAATAAATCCCTGATGGGTATTTCTTTAGCACCACAAACAGCATTTAAAAGGTGGCCAAACAAAACTTGTTATAGTCACTTCTATCCATGTTGTTTAACTACAACTAGAGATGTAATACAGAGATATTCAGTCAGATCATCATTACAGGGACTTCTTGTTCATCTGTGAAATACCCACAAAGATTGAAAGGCTGCAGAAATCAGAAGCTAAAATGAACATCCAGAGCTATTCAGATAATAAAGGCTTACCGAAGACATGAGTGTTGCTTTAACAAATTATTGTACCTGGAAAAAAACAGCCCTCCATTTTATCCAGCAGTACCCACTCCTCCCTCGGATACAAGCATCCTCGCTGGGTCTAAACTGTCCTAGACGGGGCAACATCAGATGCTCCTATTGTGGATTTGCTGAGATCTGTGACCTGGTATCCATCCAGCTGTGAGGACTGTGTCCCTGAGGCCTTCCTGCACAAAACCCCACTGTTCCTGTCTGCTCGATGAGCCGGGCACCACATGGCAGATCTCCCTGTGTTGTATCATTCATCTAGTCCCATTACCCTCCACTGCTGGGCAGCACTGCATACTGCTGCTCTAAGTGTGGGGCAGGTATTACCCCGCAACAAAAAGCAGGTTTGGAATAAAAAGGAGAGACACCACACCAATCTCATTTCATGCATCTCCTTTTGCTCCGATCAGGGAACTTTTGTGAGCAGAACATCCAGACTGAAGTCAAGCGCTGCGGCTCAGGATAGTGAAGTGGATTTGTGTGGAAATTGCCAAGAGGACACTAACCTCATCTTTCTTAGGTCAGAATGCTAAGTGCTTAGAAAAGCGTGGTCATTCCTAAGTAAGGGTAACCGATCAATTCCAACAGCCCTCAAGGCAGTCACCATCCTAGAAACCCCATGCAAGTCATCTCTTCCCACCTCCCGATGCCTGGGAGGAGGCAGCTAAAGTGTGAGGCTTAGCTCAGTTAATTGCTTGAGATATGACCCTGAGTGCTTTGTGGGAGGGTTTTTGAGGAGTTGTTGTTGTGGTTGGGAGATATTCTAAGGCCCGTAAACTAGAGATTGGCCTCACAATGGGAAGGTATTCAGCACAACTTTCTTGAGGGACTAAGTAGATATGATCCCTCCATTAACACGGCAGGGGAAACTGTGGACGGAGCTGTGTGTGTGTGTGTGTCTGTCTGTCACGCTGACTGAAGTTCAGAATGTCAAGAGGTAGAACTGGGTAATGTGTAACTGGACAAGGATAAACAGCGCACACCAGGGAGCCATCCAGTATATGATATATATGCCTTCACTGATGTCCATGGAAATCTCTTCAGTGGTGTTTTTTGAATGAGTCTATTGTATTCAACACATTTCTTGTCAAATTTCAGCACTGCTATTTATATGGGAAGGTTTAGGGACCTGCAACCCAGCCAACTTGATGTGAATGAGGAATAAAAGGAATAAAACTTTGAAAGGAATACGGACCCCCATTTTATAATTACGTTTATCTTTCCATTTAGAATATTTCCCAGTTTTCTCATGAAGCCCAGCGGCGTGGATATTTATTTTGGACACCACCATAATGTGGCCCCATAACGACTTCCGTTTTTGTTGCCGTTATTTTTGTGTCAACGGTTTGTGCCAGGATGCTACAAGGCTGGGGTGACCACAGAAGACCGACTCGGGTCTGCTTGTGGTTCTTGGACAAAGCTCGGAGTCCCAGGCTGAGAGTCCATTTAAAATCCAGCCTTGCATCCTTCATTTCAATGAAACAACCCCACTGTGGGCTAGAGAGACAATTCATTTTGCACTAAGACTGTGCACACACTCCACACTAACAATAAAATTCTCACAATGATGAAAAAGACAAGAAACAGAAACTAAAAGGAATATGGTATGTGCTGATTATAGACACACACACAGAGGGATGTTTGTCCTTAAGTAGAAACAGAAACAAAAACAGAAATTCAGCAAAGAACTGCATAGAATGAGCAATAACTCTTGATTGCTCATAAAAGGAGGGAATATCATTTGGACTGTATGATCCAAACAGCTGTCAAAGGTATTACTTCAATTTAAAGGAGACATACAATGGAAAAATGTTTTCTTTCATTGTTAGTCTACTTTCATTCAGCGTAAAGCTGCATTTACTGGACTTTATACGTGGGAATTTGAATGTCTTTCAGGCTTTTTAGCTTAGATATCAACATCCAACCATCACTGGTTATTTTGCTCACTTATCTGGAGACACAAATGAGCTTAATTTTCTCTACCAGTACTTTGTTTTACATCCTAGTAAAGATGTTTGGCTTTCATATGCCACGTTTTAATATTTTACCAGTTGGACATTTAAAATGCTAATTTTTCATTAAATGCACAAACAAACAGTAACATAAAAATAAATAAAATAAAGCAAACAAATCTTAGTCATATAATCTCCCCTTCTTAATGTTAGCTGCTAAAAATGTGAACAAAACCCAGATGGATGCAGGGACAGAACAGATTTTATGAAACCAATATTTGAGGAATTATTCGATTTTTGTTTAAATGGACATCCTTGAAAATGAAATGTTGCATCTCCAGGGGCTACCCATCAAATAAATTTCAAATTACAAATAAATGAGAAATACTTTATTCATCCCAGTAGGATAATGCAATAACGCAAGTTCTAGATCATCCTATTAACCTCCTCCTGACTCGCCAGCAACCATTATGTTCTTAGTCACGTTCTGCTTTAACACATTGGTCACTATGGCTGCAGGACTTTGCCAAAAAAGTGACTGAAAACTTACCAGCTGTCCATAGTTGCAGACACGGGAAGTGCAAATATCTACGAATAAAATTAGCCAGTCAAACATTTCAGTATCCAGTTTGAGCTCTCTCATGTTGTAAATAACCTCAAAAGGTTATTAAGCACTACTGATCTCAAAGGAGAGACCCTGAGGAAGAGAGGGGCAGGGTGAAGTTGCATTCCCCAAAAATGATTCACATGAACAATAAATTAATGGAAGAAAAAGAAGCTGATGCTCTCTGTGTTACAGCCACCCCGGAAAATTGTGTCAGCTTGTGAAAATGGGTATCATTTATCTCTTTTAAAATCATCCTCACTCATTTGTCATTATAAAAGTTTGCATTTTGGAAGGACTTCTGATGCCATGAACCCTTTCAAAGTGTGTATGTCATCTTCCTTCTGTACACACAGCATCAGCATAGGTTTATCATAACAGCACAGCCAGAACATCAGTAGCTTTGTAAAGGTCATAGGTGAGAAAATGCATGAGGATGAGAGATGCCCCTTAGTAATGACCAGTATATGCGTTACATCACAGCTAATCAGTACGTGCACATTAAATTGATCTGAGCAGGACTGGCATTGACTGGTAGCGCGTCCAACTTTTAAGTGGTATATGTAAAGACGAACCAGCATGTGTTGCTGACTAAAAAACTGTTTACATCTTTAACGGTCCCTCGAGGACAGATGTATCTGTATTATATTTTAAGCTGCGTTTTGTTGGTGGAATAGGAAACTGCTATTGTTTTGAAGCAAGTACTTAGGTTGGTTACTCAGAGGTTCCTCACACTCTCTCACCAAAAAGATTGTATGTATTGTGCTCCTGTGGTGATAAACCCCAATGTCTGTGGTGAAATGGCAGCCCTTGCTAAAACCATTCAATTAACTCCCCGGCGTCCGACGCCCCCGACAGGATGTAAAGCTTTCACATCAAGAAGAGATGAAAACCTCAACATGCAGTCACACTGGGTACAATTATAGACAACTACATGCTCGTCTGCCTTCCCGACCACACCCACGCACGCACAAGGGGTCATTACCTCTTACCATCACCATCAGGCTGCTGGCTTTCAGTTGGGCATGAGCTGCGGTGCCTACATGTGGTTCAGCGGAGGGAGAGGACATGTACGCTTTGTGAAACTGAGGCGGCATCATGTAACACCACAGCAAAAAAATGTTCCAGCCGTTCCACAGGCTGGAGAGCCAATTAGATTAGAGGAGGGGAGCGCTGTGGTTACAGGATGTCCTAATTCACTTAACATCTGCTGAATGAGTATGAAGCTGCACATGCTAAACTTCCCCATCAGACAACTGATACCGAATCCAGGACATTACTCCCCTGCAGAATAGAAATAGTGGACAAAACCTAGCTAGCGCAATCCAGCTTGAAACAGTGAGAAAACAGAACACACCCCCCCACACAACTTGCATTTCCTTCTGTTTTTCCCTCCTCTTCTTCTTTTTTTTTTTTTACAGCCAAGCCTTTTCTTTGGCTGCAGAAAGAACTTCCAGCTGTGTCTGGTGCCACCATATGCATGAAAAAGGGGCCATCAAAGAACATATTTCTTTCATTCCAGGCAATTTCCCTAATCCCTGATGAGCTGCAGGGGAGAGGAAAACATTATGGATGTGGGTTAGCAGGTGGTGGAGAAGGGATTTTTCAGGGTGGTGCATGAGTGTGTGTGTGTGTGTGAGTTTATCCGAATACATTTGCATTAGTATGAAGCCTTGTTTAATGATTGAGACTGATCTTTTTTTAAATTTTATATTCCTGTTTATGAGTTTTAGTGAGTGTGAGCATGTGTAAATATCAGGATATTAGCAAGACAGACTCAGGTTTTTTGACAGGGAAGGCTTGAAGTAGTTCCCAAGGATTACTTTATCCAACCGCCTACTAATCGCTGATAAATTCTTTCAGCTGGCGAGTCCTACTCAAGAGTGCTCTTTCTAAATAATCCTCTCACTCCAGCCTCAACTGAAAAAGAGAGGGGGAAAAAAAGCTAAGCTGTGTGTCTCCTTTACTTAAATAAACTTTGAAATCCAAACACAACTACTGCTGCATCTCATTAAAACACAATTGCCATTGTTTCTGGAATCACAAAATACGGTGATGGTCCACTGACCGCTGGTCTGTCTCTCATATTTCAGGACAGAGCACAGCGGGGGGGGACGCAGTCAGTCCAATTTCCTCCATGTCACCACCAGCTACTTCCTGACAGCTCTGAGATGTGGATAGCAATAACGAGGACCAGCAGCAGCCCACAATGTCAGCATTTTCCTCTCAGCGATCAGACAAACCTCCAGGCTATGCAGGGAGGCTGTGTGGACCAGAGTAGGTGTCAAGAGAGACTTTATGTCGCACCAACAAGCACGTTGCAATTTTTGCATTTTCTATCATCGCTTACTAAAGTTTTTCAGGATTTTCCATCTTCGCATCCATGCGTATGAGCTTCCCAGTTTGTCACAGAAAGACTGGGAAGGGAAATCTCAGGGGCTGTTGAACACGTCGCTCTGTAACTTCTCCACCCATACATCACGAAACATGTGAGAGTCAGAGGGGGGAACTTCCAGTTTTATGCCGACTTCTCCAAGGACCTCTGCTGGTTTTTGGTTTTGAGACTTCAGAAGACGCGTGTTGAAAAGCAAAGCCATCATATCTGGAAATGTGGTCAATTCAAGGCGTGCTTGGATGAAGTGGGTTTGGTGGTATGTACAGCAGAGGTTACACTTACAGAAGTGGCAAGTACAAATAACGTGAAGCTTGAATTTAAAAAAAAAGTCAAAGTGTGTCAATATAGAGGGAAGTGTACAATTACAGCAATGTGTACTCTATGCACATGCAAAAGAATCTAAAGTGGCCTTTGAACAGGCTTGAACCCTCGCTACAAGGGAGTTTCCATTACTTTTTGGCAAAAGATCTTGGCACTGACAATAAAAAGGGGGAAGAGAAGGAGGAGCAAAAAAAAAAAAAAAGACAAAACTGTGAAATCTGACTGGCTCACTTCCAAGTCTCCTATTCCCCTTTTATCTGAACCCTGCCCTCACACTCTGCCTGGCTGCGTGCCAGAAAGACTCTTATTATTCTTACTTTTTTCCTACCCCCTGATTTTTCTGCATACTCTCTTTCTCCTGCATTCTCTTTGGCTCTTGTGTAATATTCTTTGTGACTGTGTTCTCTGAAGCACTTTTCTATTCTCTTTAATGATACAACACAGCATTAATCACAGCGTCTCTGCATCCATACAAAACACATCTTTGTACTTGTAATCATATCTATGGCTATTTAAGTACTTAGAACTGTAGAGAAGGCATTTTTATTCATGTAATAACAGAGACATTAAATATCTGACAGGGGAAGGTTAAACAAATTGTACACTACTTGATGGATTGGTTTAATTTGCTCTGCCTCGATTCTCTCTTGTGTTTGAAAAGGATTGCCAGTGAGTAGGCCAGCTGAGCAGCTGGGAATGCTTAAAGAGCACTTTTTCTCTCACTGCCAGTTTCCTCTCTACATCTAGTACATAGAAAGTAAATGATTTATGAAGCAAACAAATTTGTAAATGAGCATGCACCACTTCAACATGCCACCCCACAAACCTGCTGATGAGACAAACAAAAAGAGCCAAAAGTGCAGAGCAAAGCCACCTGGCTCAACTCAAAGACACAATGTACATCCGTCTGTCTCTAGGGGAAAAAAACAAAAAAACGCTTCCATGTATAATGTTGTTTACCATTAAGACAATTAAATCAATTCAAGTTGGGAGACAGAAACCAGCCTTACACAGGTGCCAAAGCAGACTATTCACTGCACAGCTGTGTTAAAGAAGAGAGCTTGTTTTAATTGCTTGATGTCTTTGGAAGAAGATGATGGTGATTGCCTCCAAGTGTAATGTCTGATGTGTATACCATTACAGATCAGCAGGTTGGATTATTAGGCATTAATTTGCTTCTATTACTTTGAATAATGTCAAACACGTCACAGCATGCCGGTTCTTTAGTGGGAAAGGAAAGAGTGGTGGGAGAAAGTGATGGGTGGGAGGGTGACGTGTCAGGAATCTCAGTTTTGTTCTCTCCCTGAAGGGCCTAGATGTATGGAAGGAGTGGGGAAGGAGAGCAGGTGCATGGGAATTCAGAGTCACTGCATATGTATGAAAGACTTCCACAGCAAGACATGTCTAGTGGGAAAAATAATACCCAGTAGGACCGCAAGTAGTGGATATGACGGATTTGAGTAAAGGCAAATTGTAGCCTTCTTTTTCTCCACTTGAGTTTTGGTTTTACAAAATTCAGCTTCTCTTCCTCTCCAGCCTAAGATTTCCGTAAAACCGGCATCAAGGTAGAGGGTCTCCCCAGTCCTATTGGAGTGGTCCCCAGTCAACACTGGAACTAATGTGCTTGAAGAAGAGATCTAATGACTCCTGTGAGTATCAAAGGCCTGCCCCTGGAATAGCCGGTTCCAACAGGGCCCCCCTCGGCAACAACACGGGGAGACAACAGGGTTGAAGGGCTCCCTGTGAATTTAGATCACAGCGCAGGCACATAGGCAACACAATATGCAGCTATCATGACAAGAGCCAAAACGAGGACACAAAGACCCCTCATTGAGATCAATGCGCCGTAATGTATGTTTTTCCAAAGACTTCACATTGAAAGTGGGTTTCGGGGCAGATTACTGTCATCTGACTGGAATAAGTTTTGATTTCTTCTGGATTTTCTTGAAGGTATTTTCTTTCCATTAGTCCGATTCCAGACAGGATGGAAAACTAGACAAACTACTGATTTGTACTATGAAACTGAAACAATAGAAACAAGAAAAAAAAAACAGTCATAAAAAAGGAAAGAAGATGATGACTTTTCTCCCCCACCAGGAAGGGTAATAACCTTTCAGATTATGTTTGACATTTTTAAGTTGGCACAGTGGGGGTTCTGGCAATATGTGAGCTCTGATATTAAAACCAGTGACTGGTGGTAATCTCATTGCTTTGTTTGATGACTTGCAATGTGACACCCATCCCCCTCATTCTTATCCACCGTACTCGCTTCCCCTCCGGAGACAATCCGTTGCTGCCCAGAATTGCCCTCGCCTTGACACCAGTTGCTAATAGAGCTATTGTCAAGGAAGGACTACAGCAACAACAACAAAAAAAGGCTGAGACCCTTTTGCTGAACATCTTTTGATATCATGATCTAACTGGACACATGGCCCTATATGTCGGTACAGTTATCAGAGGCTTCTAGACTGATCCACTTCTGTTTCACACTCTGCCATCAGGAACGGATAGCGTGTCGCTGCATTTCTCATTTATTGTTGCTCCTGATGAAGGTGAAGTCAAAGTAACTGTCAACACCTGGATGGGGGAGTGTAACCACAGAAGAATACAATCTGTTTACCGTTACAGTGCAAGGGCAAACGTCAGGTTGCAGAGCAGGCGAGAAACCGCAGCCTGGACTTACGCTGGAAGAATAGCAGAGGTTGACAGGCAACACAACAGGCGCATTAATTAGTGTTGCACAAATGTCTTCATAATGAGGCCTAATCACCTGAGCATGGCAGCAACCATACGGCTATGACCGTGCAGCCAGACTGCCTGACTGGCCCACAGTGGGGCGGGTACCGCGAGGCGGCGAGGCAAACCCGATGGAAATGCAAAACGGACAAACGAGTGAGAATCTGTGGCTGAAATGTGTGTGACAGCAGCAGGTCTGTGTTGTGTACGCTTATATTCTCTGGTGGTGTAGTTAGGTGTTGTACCTCGGATTAGAGGCTGCTCTAATTGGCCCACTGGGCACCAGGGAGCGAGCCGAGAGCAGGGTGGCTGCGACAGCAATTTCCTCCGCAAATAAATCATCCGGTCTCTTTCTTCAGCATGCTGCTTCATCTCATCACTTCAGTTACTGAGACATATTTACTGATTGATTTGATTGTGATAATTATAGCAGCAACTGCTCTACAGCATCCAGAAATGTGGTAAACAAAACTCCACGAGTACGTCTCACAGCATTCAGCATGTTCAGAAAGCTGTATTTATTAAAGGAGAAAAAAGTAAATCAGATATCCTAGAACAGATACAGAATATGATGTGTGGTGATAACACTTGTGCTTTCTGGCAAACACAATCATAGCATTCAGACACGCAGCCCACAGGTGTGTGTGTGTGTGTGTGTGTGTGTGTGTGCGTGTGTGTGTGTGTGTGTGTGTGTTGCTATAAAGGCTTGTGGTGTGATTGAGTGTGAAGCCAGGACAGGAGGAGTCCTGAAAGCACTCATTCTGTCTGTCCCTGAAAAGTGGCTGTGGCAAGAAGACGACCACAGGGATGCGCCGAGCTTCTCTCATCATCACACCGAAACCTCTCATCATTGCCAGGCAGATAGCTAAGCTTTAAAGAGAACATCCCCACTCCCTGCCACTTACTCATTTCCGGATTATGTGATTCCACGACCAAAAGCCTGATGCATGAAAAACAAGTAGGAGGGTCAGCGCATTATGTCATCAGAGGAAAGCTGCCACGCACACACAGAAACGGCATCCCACAACATACAGCTTTGGCCAAGAGGCACGCTGAGATTTAGATTGGATGGGTTCAAATTATACCCGAGAGCTGGCAGCTTAGTTAGAGAGAGGATTAAAATCTACTTCACGTCAAGAGCTTTGTGTTTGTCGCGTCCGCAGCAACAGACAAACACGCACATGCGCACGCACGTTCAATTACTTTAGTTTCCCTCCATGGAAACAGCGCGGACCCGACTGCAAGCTGCCAATCATATTAAGACTAAAACCCTTTTTGTAAACGCAAAGAAACAAGGCCACAGATACCCCCAGATTCCTACGGAGCAGGATGGCACTAAAAACAAAAAAACAAAAGACAACAAAAGATTACAGCAGTTAATTTGGAAATAGCAAATAGATTTAAATCGATTTAATATTTTTATTAAAAAGCCACAAAAATATCCAAATTGATTATTTCACAATTGGGAATAAGTGAAGGTGGTGAAAGATAAGACAAGACAAGCAGCATATAGTCTGGTGGAGATGAAATGAAAGCCTAATCTCTGTGGAGTGGCTGATAGGGGTTAAAACACTGAGAAGCAAAGTCTGGTAAACATCTTTGCTTTCTTGGCTAATCAGCCCCCGCTGTGCTCTACCTCCTCCCATCTCTGTCCCCAAGGACCTGCCACTGCCTGGGCCACCATATTGTCATTAAAGACCATGGCATGGCAAGGGAGCACATGAAAACCCTGAGCTACATCTCAGGAGGGCTAACTGCTCCGCTGAGGACAGCACTCAGCTCCAGCCCCGGTATTTCTCAGACAAAGGCCCAAACAAACAAACAGAATCGCCGGCTGCCGAGCAGACAGACATATGTGTGCGCGTTCATCATGTGCGTTTTCAAAAGTAGAGGAAAAAAAACATGTTTTTAAGCCTTTCTTTTTCTTTTAATCTCTTGAGACAGACCATGAATTGGATCAGTATTTACCTCTTCATTACACCTACAACTAAATTATTTGCATCACATTTTCGTGGAAAAAACCCCCCAAGATGTTAGATTCAACGAAAATCCTCCCTGCAGGCTTTTTGTTTTTCAGGAAGGTTAAGATTAATTAATTCAGAGCTGAGTAGTCTGCTAAAGAGAAGGGTTTAAGCAGCAACAAAACACAGCCTCTGTCTGCCTTGAACTATCAGCAGGATCTGTCTCCAGTGGATACTAAAAAACTGGAGGCTGGGCCGTAAGACAGGGAGGACTATAATCATCTCCTGCATATGTGTGATGTGCAGGAGTGGGGAGATGGGGCGGCGGCGATGTCTGGGTGGTCGAAAGGGAGGGGAGTAAAAGATACGAGGAGGCTGAATCCAAACGAGGGGGCTTTTTCGCAGACTAAAAGCGCCTGTGTGGCTCCAGCAGATGGACTATTGTCTGTCGAGTCCTGGGGAGTGGGTGCTGAGAGCTTTCCTTGTGCAAAGGGTGGCCCATTTTTTTCTACCACACTTCACCTCTCTGCCTCCCCTCAGCCTTTTGCTTTGTTGCCCTCTGTTTTGTTTGCTGTTGTTTTGTGTCTCACTTTTGTTAACCTTCCCCCGGAGATTTTTCTATCTTCTTTTTTTGGGGGGAGGTGGTGGGTGGTTGGGGAGGTCATTTTCTCTATCTAGGCTGTTTTGTTTTTGTTAGGAACTAGTTAGAAGGCTGGTTGTGACAAGAGAAAATGCTGAGTGAAGCTCTCCCAGCCTGTTTGGTGGTTGTCACTCCCTACGGACTGGATGTAAAGCCCGCCACATAAATCAGCAACCACCCAAACAAGCAGGAAAGACAACAGCCGTCAGACAATATGCCTGATTACAGCAGGAACCATCCTCTACGCGCACCGTCATCTCCTCTGCATATCTGCCTATCCCAGCTTGCTGTGACATGAAATAAACATCAATAGGAAGGTCGGAAAAGCCGAGATCTTTTTTTTCCAACTACAAAGAAACTGACTGAACCGAGACATATAAAATATAAACTCTACTTAACGGTTAACCTGGAAACTGTGTGTGTGCGTGAGCTGTCACTGTGTCCTATATTTTTTTCTCAGGGCATTATAGACAAATCTGCCTTTGCTTCAGCCATATGGGAACATTTTTCCAGCCTGCTGTGGTTTTCTGTCTTGCTCTGTTAGAGTCATTAATTACATCACTATCCAAAAGACAAGTATATCACGATCATTCAGAAATATCCTTCACCACACTTAGAAACATTTCCAGGAACACCAAAGGCACATCCTCCAGCCCCTCCTCACAAATGTCTGACTCAAACATCCCCAAACTGGCAGAACTTGACACAAGGTTTTGACGTAGCGATGGTGGGTAACCCCTCAAAGTCCCCCCCCCCACCAGTCACAAAAGGTTTTTGAGCTTGTCTGCATGAATTTGATGTTACAAAGCTGCAAGAGGTGGGTGGCTTGAATAATTATCCCAGGTCTCCCTGTGCTACCCCAAAACAAACCGAGCAGCCCAGGAAAGAGCAAAGCAAAGAAGTTAGCTCTATAAAAAAATAGCCTTGCATTATTTATGACTCCCTATAAAAGCTGTAGCTAATTACAGTGTTTTAGACTTGTAAATTACAGATTGTGGAGCTCCCATTATAATTAGAGCCGTGGAGGTTGGGCTTGGGTTTGGTCTCCGGGTTAGGAGGTGGAGAAGCAGCTAGCAGGCAGGGTTGCTGGATAGGGCCACCTCTACTGATGTGGTGAGGCCAGCCAGGGAACACATCCCTGAACAGGGCCTTGCCTACTGCATGTGGCAGCACTGGGCTGCTCTCTGCAGAAAGCTCTCTAATCCTCGTCCTCCAACTGAGACCACCATGTGGACAGATTTATAGTATTCTGCAGCATGCTTGCTCTATATTTTGTTGAAACTGGATTATCTAATCCACAGTATATCAAATCTTTGGCCGTGTGCGACGTATCACACACTATTGATTGAGCTTTTTTGGACAGCTGAGTGAAACAGAGCCAGATAGGAAGGTAGACAGAGGGGCGCTAAAGAGGGTTAATCCTGGTCACCCACCCACGCTCATTAGCTGAATCATCAATGGACTTAGCAGAGCCATAGTGCAAAACGTGTGGACACAGAGCAGCCTCCGTGTGTCAGGGGAGGTCTCCAAACAGCCAGTGCATGCCCTGAGGATGTTCCAGATGTCAGAGGTCAAGTCAATGGCATGCATTAATGCACTATATATTGTCAACTATATCATCAAAGGTATTAAGGAGATGAGCTTATCCCAGGCAACAAAAGGAAAAGCAAAATCCAGTTTCTCTGCTGAATGGAAATGGAGATTACACAGTAATCATCTCAATCAAAGTTGTTTCTTTTCTGTGTGCGTGTGTGTAGTGGCAGGTATGGTGAGCGTGTGGGTGTGTGTAGTGGAGTTTATCCAGAGCAGAAGCCACTGGAGAGGTCAGTCTTGCCATTTCTAGTTTGAACACCTTTGGCTTGAGTGCCTGAGGTAGAGAAAAGGGTGTGATGTTACACCAGCCCCTCACACTAATGCCGATCTGAAAAGCTGAGAAAGTCCCTCAGGTGATGTTTGAGTGTTGAAAATACGCCGAGGTTTTCAGGGCATCTTTAGAGGCTTAGCAAAAAAAAAAAAAAGTAAGCCCGTCTAATCCTTGGCATGAATACCTTTAGCGAAAAACGGTGGATTGTCCTCTGTCTGTTTGAAATCAATAAACAACTTCTATTAGTTGTCAATAAATTAGCATTTGTGAAAGCCACTCCTGATGCAGGATCTTATTCATTCATATTTTCCAGCCGTGACCCGGTTATCCTGAGTGAGGTGGTTAAAACTGAATTCTGAGTCAATAAGCGGCATAATTTATCAGAGTTGAGACAGCAGGATGGCACGGGGGGGCCTGAGAGAAAAGCCTTCAATCTTTGCAGCGTGACACAGCCCTAATCAGCAACCCACTTCAACAGAGTAGACACCACTTTCTTCCCTGCACATCATTTCTATACAGAGGAATTCAGAAAGGATGCTGTGAATTACCAATAAGACCGGTGTCACCCAAGACAGATGCCAGACTCTTGTTGCCCAGGTTTCCCCCCTCCCTTTCCACATAGGGCGACCCACCTCCCCCCCAGCCCTCATCCATATACCTCACCAATCCTTTACCCTGGCCCCGGGCTACAGGCAGGCCCTCTCTCATTAGGGGTGCTGACAGGTCCTGTCCTCGCCCTGATCCCTCATCATTAGAGCATGTAAATCT
>JAVQJG010001395.1:0-19136 GCA_036024015.1 Craterocephalus amniculus | reverse complement strand
TTCAGTTGATTTGTAATGAATACACAATGTATGACATTTCATGTTTTTTAATTGCATTACAGGAAATAAAGAACTTTATCACAATATTCTAATTTTCTGAGACAGACCTGTACATTTCCATGCACGACAGATGCATGGACACAAATTATTGATCTTGCTCCC
Source organism: Craterocephalus amniculus (assembly GCA_036024015.1). Taxonomy (NCBI): domain Eukaryota; kingdom Metazoa; phylum Chordata; class Actinopteri; order Atheriniformes; family Atherinidae; genus Craterocephalus; species Craterocephalus amniculus. Next base: position 18,974 of record JAVQJG010001395.1, on the reverse strand, counting down.
ATGCATTTGTAATCCGTGGCCACGTATTAATTCAGTTTCTGTCCACGTCACCAGATGTGCTTCGTACAGTAGAGCATTTAGGAAGAGACTTCAAAATGCTAGGAATAGATTTATTTAGCCCAAAGTCTAGTTTATTGTCACCCACAAATGAAGCAAAACCACAAATAAAGGAGCAGGTTGGTAAATATACTAACTCAGCTTCAGCAAAGATAAAAGTTGCTAAACTAAAATAAAGCAACAGATATCTGCTGCTACATTATGATGATAAAAATATCTGCAAATATATATTTTTTGGTTTCAAAAGCCTTTTGTGAGCTACAGTGGGGAAAAAAAGAAAAGAAAAACATACCTGTGGGCCTGTTATAGACATTGTCATTTCAGATGAGTAATATTTATGCTGTGTAATGCCAAATGCTCCCGTATATCACGCCATCAAGAAATCCTTCATCATCACGCCCCGTGCTAACAGATTACTGTTTCATAACAGCTTTGTGAATGAAGAGGAGAGGAAACATGCACATGTGATAGATAGCATCTCGGCACAGTGCTGCCGCCGCACTACTGCTGCTCCTGCTGATGGCTTTTCAACATAGCGCTGCTGTAATTTTCCATAAGCCTGTGTGACTAATGGCATAAACAATGGAGCTGAATGTTCATGTTATGGGCCCATTATGGAACAATCAGAGCAGGAACGTAGAGACGGATGCCTCTGATCAGCCCTATTGTAGAAGCCAGGTGCTGCAGAGAGCATTCGGGTCCTGAAAGTGTGTCTTAATTTTATATTTCATACAACGGAGAGGAGGATTTGATTTAAATTAAGAGATGAGGAGAAGTATAAGAAGGACACAAAGGAAGCTGATGAGGAAAGAGACAAAAGAAAGCCAACAAAGTGTTTTGCTTTTACAGATCATTGGCAAGGCAATGGATTGCTTAAATGACCCCCAGCCTATTTGTGCAGCCACCCAAGTATCTCATTTGCCTGAGAGGCCTTTTTTTCCCCTCTACAGCATTACGGCTGAAGCTGGGGATGTCATGCAGAAGTTACCTCAATCAGCCAGTGGGGTTTCCTGGCTGTCACAGGCTGCCGTGGAAGCTAAAGGGAGCAGTCAAAGTCAAGAGGTTAGACATAAGGCCCCTTTAAACAGATTCATGGTATGCAAAATGCAAAAGAGCCGGAAAATCTACAGAGAGGTGACTGATGCTTGATGTGATGGATCAGAAGGGAAAAGGGTGAATAGACAAACAATTTCTCAATCAAGAAGTGAACCTTTCCTGAGCCAAAAGAAAACTAGTGAATGTGTTACAGTTTAACTGGAATGAGTTTGTTGGGACAAATGGAGCCAGCAGAGAAAGACTCATTGGGTTTTGGGATTTTGCTGATCAGGCTTCACAGTTGGAAATGAAAGAGCTAGCCATAGGATCTCCCAAGCAAAGGCGTGATATTCTGGCCACTAACTGGCTAAAATGGTAAACTAAGCCTCATTCAAGCTCAAAATCCAAAGAGCTTGACAATCTTGTTTGTTGTCCAGCTTTTTCTTTCCTCTGCAGCACCCATCTGTCCTTAGTAATGTATCTATTGGTATCATTATCATCTATTCTCAAAGTTTTAGCCTTTGTCATGTTATGTTGGTTATATTGCAACAAGGATTAATGCAGCCGTGCTCCACACATACAGCGGCTAGCCAGCGCCATTTTTAGTTTAGTTTAATTATTTCATTCATTCATTGTTGAGACAAACCAACAAAAATAAATAATACAATGAAATGGAGCAAGCAAACAAGCAAACCCTTTAAAAAAAACTTACTTAGATATACTATGCATATGGTGGATCAGGTGAAAAAATATCCGCAAATTTTGGTTCATCTCGCCCAACCTACTGATATATGACTAATATGTAGACCGGTCAGAGGGACTTAGTTTTCCCATTACTAGCTGTTAATAGCTCTCCTAAACAAAGCTGATAAAGGTCGATTAATTATTTATTTTTAAGAGCAATTCAAATGAGAATCACTGAGAAATGCCATGGAAATTAAACCATCCTCATTAGAACAGTGTCGTTCCAAAGGAAAGTGATGCCCTAGTTGTTTATTATAGTTATAAACAAGGCAATGAATTGGACAAGTCATCAACCTGCATGTTTGAAAACTGTCACATGACTAACTGGTGAACTCCTGTAAGATGCAGGTAATTTTTGGGTCAGGGGAGCATCAGCTGCGGCTGTGTAGCCGTCAGCAGAAGATGAGTCATACCGGGCCCCTGCTGGAGCTGGCTATCTTGCTGCTCGTTTTTTTTTTTTACATTAATCATTGCGCTGCAGAAAGAGTTGCAAAGTAGATGGAATAAAAAAACATTACATGAAAACAAATTAAGATAAATCTGAGTCTACTCAAAAGAACAATAATGAAGTAATCATCATTTGCTGTTCTACAGTTCATCATCCAACCATCTCTTACTGGAAACTCATCTGTTTCTCGAAAATGGATGTCCATTAAAAGCTGGCCTGTTCTGTCAGACGCACACCCCGCCTCTAACCTCACACCATCACGGTGCCACTGCTGCTGCTATTGGCGGTGAGATGTTTTAAAATGAGGTGCCTGACAACAGATAAGATCTGAAAGGCGCTGAATCCATTATGGTGGTGGATGTTCCGGGAAAGGGCGGGAAGCAGAGAGGCTCATCGGGGAGGTTTAGAGTTTGGAAGACGGGAAGGAGGGTGAGGACAGACAAAAAGGGGGCATGTGGAGATGGCATGACCACGGTGCATTTAAAACCATCCAACTCTTTTCCATAACACTGCATAGATTGTTAAATGTCCAAAATGTCCAAAACAAAAGATGACTTCGGTAAATTCTAAAGGATGCATAAAATAAATATAAAGCAAGTCTTGCATTGGATGTGATTACAGTACTTTCTCTTACTTTAAAGCCACAACAGCAAATTTGAACACATTAAAGCCTGAAGTCTTAGTTTGATAAAGAGCCTAAAAGTTACAACCACACTTACAGAAAATGATTATCTTTAATATAACTTATCTTCGTCACCACCTTCTATTTTCTGGTTTGTGTCAGACAGAGAGGCTGCAGAACAACTATTACTGAGAGCAGAAGTTTAAAAAAAATATTGCAGTATTGTCCTCCTCCTTTTGGCTCATATGCAGGAAGATGAAAAATAAACAGATAAACATCAGTGCTGCAACAAATCAACTAGAGAGCTAACAGGTTTCATACAGTTATGTGGGCTCAAATTCAAATACTAAACTACAGAAATAAGATCTGCAGCTTGTAAATTACATGGACAATGATTCAAGACGCCATTGGTAAGTGATGAGAATATTCTGAGATTAGTATAAAAAGATTTGGACCATAAAAAATTGCAGGCGGCGTCACAAATACTCCATAAAAAACTCAGAGAACTCCACATAAAACTCAGCTCCCACAACTCTTTTTGTGTAGAAATGATCCAAACTGATTGAAATGAGCCAAAAGTATTAAAGTAATAAAATTAGGTCTTCACTCGTGAAAGGAAATAAGCTCATTCTGTCCCACAGCATTTTCAGCAAAGCTGGTTTAGGTTTATACAGTTACTGCTGGAAATATTAAGCAAATGATGAAAAGATGAAAGATCTGAAGCTTCAGTATTCCAGACTAAGATCTCAGCTCATTATTAGCGTGAGCGTAGCATACCTGCAGTCAATCTCTGCTTCCAGCTTTCTGAAACACCATAAAGTTTTCCAACTAGGTAGAAGAAATGCTGTAATATTTTGGTCTAGTCAGCTGTTCCCACTCCTTCATACTCATATCGAGTAGGCAGTAGTGACTCAATCAGCAGGTTTGGAAGTCGATTCAAAGCATGAAAACTTCTGTAAATTAGATTTTGTGGGAAGAAACGGGTAAACTTTACTGAGATTCAAAAAGTTCAATGTTTAGTTAACTCACTCTTCTTCTGTTACAGCGCTAAGATCGCTGCGTTGACACGGTGGATCGTTGTCTGAGTAAGATTGGCTATCGTCCCTGACACCTGGAAACACCCCTAGTTCCTCCGGCACCTGATTGGCCCGTCTTTAACCTTCCAGGCTGATCGCAGCAGCTGCTGCCACAGCAATGGGATAGTAAAGCTGCTATCTAGCCATCCGGGTCGGATGTGTCTTGTAATCCTCCTGTCCATCTTAAAGATTAATCTCTGATATTGAACTTTATGGAGTTCCACTCGCATGTCGGTGCTACTGGTACCTGGTAGACGATATCTTATTGCTACTGTTTTGGATCTTATTTAAAATGTTTATCTTTGTACCTCTTTATGTTTCATCTCCTTCTTTAATTTGAGCAGCAACACCAGCCCATTTGATTTAGTCTTTGAGTTGTAACCACTGCTGGCCATAACCTATTATTCTCCTCTTATCATGTTGGCATTTTTATTCTGTTACCATCCCAAATATTTCAGTACAGCTGGGTCAAAACACGCATTTAAAAAGTTGTTCAAAACATCTAAACTTTGCACAAGAAGTAATCTGTTATAACGAGAATATTACAAGAATGTAAAACTGTTGTAACTGGTTATTTCTCCCCTTCAGTAACGCTACTATTTGTAACTTGTAAGGATCGTGCTTCTGTGGAAAAAGCAAAAACTAAATGTGTCAGTAAAAAATATGCCAAAATTGTCCTGTTGGTTTTCAGTCTTGTTTTGAGATTGAAGTGCTCCAGGTGTGTGTCAGTCACAGATGGATGACCGGGGACCTTATAAATTCAGAATCTGGAGCCAGTAGTGATCCCATATCTGGGAATTTGGGATCTAAGCCCATCGACAAAGTCAGGATCATCACAGAGTAATTCGAGCCCAGACCTCCACCCAAATCGCTGTTAGTGGGATCAGCTTTACATTCAACAGAGACCAACCCAACCATGCTGGTTGACTTCATCCCACAGCTAAATGTGACCCGGCCGGTTACCATCATGAGGAGGAGGTGACAAGCTGTTGTGCCTGTTTATGGCTCATCATGCTACTGAAGTGTAAAAATGGCCAACGTGTTGTTTTGAAAGAGTGAAATCATCAGGAAAACTAGCGACAGGAGAATATTTCTGGGGATTTTGGCCGTACACATTTAACAGTGTCGCTCATTCCACAGAAGGATGATCCTTACAAGTTCTACCCTGTTGTAAAGGGGACTAATCTAACGATGTATAACACCAATTTGTATAAATTTTAAAAAAGGGGAGAAATAATTAAACATCCATTTTCCTTACTTTTATTTCAAGTTTCTCTAACAGCTGAAGGCAAGAAAAAACATCTGCTTTTGTTTTGATCAGTTCCCACCTTCCAATCAGTTTGATTGATCTTCTTTTCTGCTTCATATAAAAATAGAAATAAAAAAACTTCCAATCGGTATCCGTTAACTGAAAAGCACATCCAGTCATCTTATGCAGGTCACACTTTGGCCATGCTGCGAAACCCAAACGTTACCCGTTGTTACAACTCGAGGAGAAAAGCGAGTGATCACCACCACTCCTTCCTATTTTATGCTGAGAAACGTCGCCTTGTCTGAACATATGTGCACGTGTGAAATGTGCCAGCTGCAGCCACAATAATCATGAATGTCCTGCCATAATGTTTCTCCACCATCATCTGCGCAGCTGCCAATCAAATTAACCAGCCAATTACACTTTTAATGTGCCACGCAAAATATAACCAATTACTTTCACCGGTCCAGATGTAACCTGAAGGTAAAGCCAGATGTGAAGATGAGGAGTCTGTGGATATTACATTACAGCTCAGGTTTGCTACGTAAATGGAGAGCTATGGAAATCTGAATGGTTTTTTAATAACAGCAGTAAAAGCAGATGAGCTTTTAACGGCTGCCTCGGCGGAGGAGCTTTTAAGGTAAATTGCGACAACACTCGGCGGCGGAGACCGCAGCAACACTCTGAGAAGCTGAAACTACTTCTACATGTCAGAATGAATCTTGTGAAGACGGCGTCACACAAGCTGTGTGTCCACGCTTTCCCAAATGAAGTGGACGGCGAGTCTCACATACTATTTGTTATTCACCACACATGTGATCGAGTCTGCAGCAAGAAGGTCAGACTGACAACCTCATCCGCAGCTGCCGAATGCAGCAGATTTCCACGCGTTTCCACATTGGCAGACAAATACAGCTCTGAGGGGATTGATGAAGCAAATTAAACGGCACAACTCTGCAAACTGATCAACCATGAAATTGCGGTTTGTTAGAGCAACTTTGGCAAAAGATTAAAATTAGTGTTACTCACTAACACTAACATGCACGAGTTGCGTCTTGCACTTTGAGCTAGCCGGATGCATGCACAGGCAAATGTTTGTTTTTTTCTAATCCAAATGGGTGATAATCCATGCAAAGTGGAGTTGGGGGCTAAGTAAAAAGGAGCAGGAGCGGTTAAGGAGGTGGGTGTTTTTTCCCTCCTAATATTATTATGATCAGAAGTGGGTTAAATTGCAAGCTAGTGTTGGCGCGGAGTCTTACCAAATCTCTGGGGGATTGCATCTGGGGCTCAGCATTCTAGAAGATGGAAGGAGGAAGGGAGAGGGAAAGAACCAAAAGCAGTCAAGCAACAATAATTCATTGACAGAATCAGTGAAAATCTGATCATACAAGACGCTGTGGATGGAAGGTGATAATATGAAGGAGTGTGATGGATGAACGGGCATGCAGGATATGAAAGTGATGAACCCCAGCAGGCGGATTTGACACAAACCAAACATCAGCTCTGGTTCAGACATCCTCTTTAACCGCTTTGCCTCAGCACCATGATCAGCGGTTTTTGGGTCACTTTGGTTTCCGGCTAACAGTGGAAATCATAAACATCTTCAATCACAATTCTACCACAACATAAGAGTGTGTTCGGGATGAGCGGCAGATACGATGGAAGCTGTTCACCGAGGACATACCGGCTGTGTCAGCTTTATAAAAAACGATGTTTGCTGTTACAGCTGGAATGTGGACTCTGTCATCCACCTGAATTAAACCAAGATCTTATTAAAGTGAAATTCATTGTTCTCATTTCCGCATTTTAATTCCTTATGTTTAATGTATGTGGATGATCGCCGCTTTCCCACTAAAATTAGCTGGTCTACACGGTTTTTCAGAGCCGGATTGACCCGCCAACAATCGGCATTTGGCTCCTTTCCCATTGACAAAAAAAGCGTGTCTGATCCCTGCTGGCAGCTGCGTTGCTGCTGTCGACACAGCTGCCAGTCTGGTGATGCAATCACGTTGATGATGTCATCCTGCGCAACAGAAATCTAGGCAAGTAAACAATAATTGTTGCAATTTTTGTGACTTGTGTTGCCTTTTTTCAGTTAAAGTTTTGTTTTTTGTTTCGTCTGTGCAAAACGTTTCCCTTGGGGACAATACAAATACGTGATTTGACTTTATCTCCATATAACACTCAGGCTGTGGCGATGCTTTTTTGCAACCTGATGTCAGTGCATTTTACTGATACCCGATTGCGTCGGTGCTTTAAATTTGTTCTGCACAAAATACAAAGTGGATAAGATCTGTTTCGGGGTAGAATTATCAGCAGTACTGTCCAGCCAGCTGCTTTCTGAGCTTTAAACCTGTTTCACTGTTTATAGTTATTAGCTTTTTTTCTTATTATTACAAGAAACCTGAGCTAACTTTTAAAGCAACGTGTCTGAACTCTCTTTGGCTTCTTCTGGAGACACCATTTAACCTCCGTGTTGTCAATAGTTATCTAAGATGTTAGCATCTATAACAGATCAGAAACCTCTGGCTGCTGTGAATCGTTCCTCCATCTTTGTTACAAGTCGTTGCTCTGCATTTCCGCCTGCTGTTTTTATGCACGGTTACATTGTTAAACATGTACAGACCTTTATGTTATAGAAAAGTCTGTTGTGATGACACATTAATAAAATTCCTTCTGTAGCGTTTTGTTCCTTGGGCATAAACAGGCTGTCCCATTCAGGGCATTAAGTTCTGTCTAGTTGAAGTAAATAATCCATATTTTTAATTAAAGCCGACAGAGTTTGATCGCTATGTCTGAAAAGTTGCACTAACATAACATCAAAGATTAAACAGCAGAGGGGCACTATCATTCTCATTCATCACCACATGGCAATATAACCAACTGCATTATAACAGCAGACTCACTGACTAACTTTCTATCCAGTATGTTATTCAGAGGACTGATTTAATTTCCTATAAATGATAAAACCCAGACTTTCTTATATTTGCTGTATTAATGGTTCTTGTTTCATGTGTGTTTTGTTTTGTGGCATCTGTAGCAGTAATACAGCAGCTGCTGACTTTGTGTTTTCATTACTATGCATTAGGTGTAATTCATGAAGCCGAGTAACTGCCACTTTTCATTTTAACTCATGTGCCAACAAAATATTAATTCCTAAAATACAACTTTATCTTGATTTTTATCCTTTTTAGCCTAACACACTCATGTAGTTACTCTCATGTATGATATAGATACATCCTGTATGCAATTTCTTCTCTCTACGCATGAGAAAATGTGAAGCCTGGCTTGAGATGGAGACCCCAGCTGCACTGGACCTCGTCTCCCGCGAGTTCTCTACTCTGAGCTGCTCATAAGTTCAGATCAAATAAATCCAGCTGTCTAACAACCAACAAAGCAGAGTCAGCTGGACTTCAGCCTCTGATCTAATCTTAAGATGAGTATTGACCACAGCAGCAGTCTGTCTGGTCGATGTGTGCCCATGGCGACAGCCAGCCAATAGCCTCATCTGCATCCCTCACTGTGATAATTGTCCCAATCAGCCATCTGATTGACACCGCTTCCTACTGCATGGTGGTTTGTGCCTCTGATAGCACCGTTGGCTTCTGGCGGCAAAGAAAAATCAAACAATTTATGACAGCAGAGGAAGGATTTCAGGCCGTTTGGTGCTGTAACTCACATTATTACTCAACAAGGCGTGTGTTAAAGCCGGCTAGAGGAGCTAAGGAGATAGCAGGAAATCATTGAATGCTGTTGCAGAGCAAACACCGTGGTGATTTAAAGCTCGCCAACAGCCTCTACTTCTCACTCTTTCCTCACATTAAAAAGCAAAGCAGTTATTTTTTGTCCCTCCGCCAGCTCCTTCATCCAAAAGGTTTGAGGTGGCTGCACGCATATCATTGTCCTGAAAAATAATTAAGAATGAACGATTTCACGGAAAACGATGATCCTGAGGAAACGTACCAACTAAATTAACATGTGCTTGCCCAAATCGCTGAAGTTATAACTTGTGAAACAGCAACAGCATCCAACGGTTTACTAAGACTTGCCAGTTTGCATAATGTTGCATGCGAGGATGCTAGCTGATTGATATTCAAGCTCCGCTCTCTGCCGAATACCTGCCCTGCGTCTGTCTGCTCATCCCAAATCCATCAATCTACCCAGTCAGCTTGGAGGCTAAACACGGCGAGGGATGCAGAAGCCCAGAGATGGCGAATGGGGGGGGGTTACCCAACAAAGGAAAGGTGGTCAGGGAGGGTGACAGATAAAAAAAAAGGCTGAAGACAGAATGAAGGGAAAAGGAAAGGTTGAAGGAGATAAAAAGAGGAGATTGAGCTCTACAGGTTTCCTCCGAGGCCATCATCATAGAGAGGAGTGCAGCGACAGAGCGAGACAATCAATCTGCATGCTCGGGCGGCGTGTTGTGTTAGCTGGGGAAATGAGAAGACAACACGGCCCTCACTGCGGGGATTAACGGCGCTTGTGACAGCGTGGAAGCACACACACTCACATGTGAGCACACGACTATAATCCAAAGAAATCCATGCAGTGGGAGGAGGGGTGTGAAGATGTCATGATGTTAAATGTGTTTACTGGCAGGATGGAACAAGGAAGGAGAGAGCGGCTAAACGTACCACTTCCCGGGGGAGGAAAGCCTCCTCCTGGCGTAGAACCAGCAGTCCGACTGCCCCGCCCATGGGTGTGGCTCTGAGTAAAGCCACCACCTCCTCCTGGGTGCGTCCGTTCAGGTCCACTCCGTTCACCTAAAGCAGACGGAACACTGGCTTCAATAATCAGAATCCATTTTTTGTATTCTCGGGGTTTAATGGTTTATTCATTTATTTAATCAGTTATGTAGCATCTCACCTGTAGCTCAGGATACAACGTTAGCTTTAGCATCCTTAGCTGCGCACAGACTACAGGATGGAACATTTGTCTTAAAACTTGTTTTCACTACAAAACACCTTGTTTGCTTTACGTGAGGTGTAAAACCATCCATGTCAGCTCTTCTGTTTCACAGTTGTTCTCATTTTGTTGAGAGCCAAGTGTGCCATTTTTGATCAAATATGGGGGCCCTGCACTTTATTCTTCTAACTCATCCCAAATTTCCACACAACTAACGTAAGTCTGAATATTGCTAGGTATTTTTTTCTTTGGTTTTTATTTGCTGATGTATATGGTTAAAGTTTCTGTCCTCGGGCACAAGCTTTTATTTAGTTATCGTCTTATTCTTCAAGCAGATGCCTATAAAAAGAATCAATCTTGTCGATGAGCCTAATATGGACTCTTTAGTAATGCTTATGACTGTAAAAACAGAAAAAAAAATCAGACTTTAAATCAAAGTTTCCGAATGTTCATTTTCCAGTTTGATCTTTGCTGGTTAACTTGTCACTTTGGCAGCAATTCAAAGTTTTACATGACAAAAAAAGCTGAATTCAGAGCTGCGCAGTGTAAGCCTTTATGCAAATGACTTGCAATATGAAAATGACGCAACTTCAAAAGCTGGCCTGTTCTTGCAGCACAAGGGTTTGAAAACATGGCCTTTGATTTTACAACAGGATGCAACAATTTCCACATCAAACCCCATACCTGAGATTAATTAGTTGCACTTTAAATGAAGCAGATGGCAGGAATGTTTGACAGATATGGATGTGAGCTTGCAAAGTCTTAAGGGAGTAACACAGATTTTATTTTAAGACTTGTTGATTGGAATCAAAGCGCATGTTCACTTTCTCACCTCCAACAACCTGTCTCCTGCCTTCAGGCGACCATCTTGGATGGCAGCTCCTCGAGGGAGAATGTTTTTCACGTAGATGGGAGCCGAGCCGCCGATGGGAACGTCACGTGATGTTATACTGAAGCCGAGTCCCTCTGGGCCTGGAGGGAAGGAAACGACAGAGGGTTTAATGATGGGATCTGGTTTTATCTCCAGGCCTAAGCAGCAGCTCCTATACTCTCTACTCACCCCTATAGCTAAAGCTGCTGAGAATATATTCATATTCAGCTGGCACGCTTCGCATGGATGTGATGTAAGACAAAGCAATAATAACGGTCAATGTGTAGGGAGACATCTGGCTCAGAAAGAGGAGGATTGTTTAATTAGGAGCACATATTTAGATATGAGGCATGAAGATTCCACTTAACATGCAGCTGGCTGATTATGTCATCTGTTGCTGAAAAGAAAGTAATCAGTATCATGTTGTGTGTTAAAAAAACAGAAATATTCTTATTCTTCAGAAAGGTCTGAAATAATCAGTGAAGAGAAGCTCTGGAGTTAATTTCAGGGGTTAGTCTCTGATCCAAGATGCCGGGAACTCAGCTTATTAGCTGCACCAGTTTGACTGGAATAAGGATTAAACAAATTCATTATTTCTCCTACACAACCTGCAGGATGACCTGCTACTTTAAAAAGGGTCTAGATATCGGGTCAAGAAAACAAAAACAAAGAAAAATCGTTCAACTGTCAGCATGCTTGTATCTGCAACCTGGTGGAAAGTAAGAAGTAAAATAAAATAGAATAAAACTGAAAATCTAAATTAAATTTAACTCAGTTTAATCAAAAATAAACCGAATGGAAGAAATTCCAATTGGGTTTGTTTTCTTTTGTCTTCTGCTTCGCTTGAGTTCGCATTAAAGGAATTCTTGCAAATGAGTTTAGCTAAAAGATTATTTTCTAAATAAGCGAGCGCATGAAACAAATCAGGCATTATCAATGTGACCGAAGAACAGTATATTCATCTCCTGGCTGTTACAGCTGGATTTACTCTGCGTCACTATGTTTTATTTTTCAGTCACTTCGCCGTTCTCTTCTTCTTGCAGGTTAATCTGTAATCTGTTATCAGAGGACCATTTCATGCCAAGCATACGTCAAGATGCAAACAGCCATACAACGAGAAAATCAACTCATTACAAGAAAAAATTAATATTAAATCTTAGTTTGTAACCATCAGAAGAAAAAAGTCAAAAGCCAAAGGATTGTCGAACCTTCACTGTATGACACAATCGTCAGACTTCACTGATCAGTCTACACTTGCTGAGCTACGTCTTACTGGACAACTGTGGCTTAACATCTTTCTTTAGCCAGAAACTCCCTTAATGATGAACAATTATGATCCATCTGTCTCTCACCGTCCACTTTACATTGAAGTTAAATGCAGGAAATCCAGTATCTGCTCAGGCAGGTTTATAGTGAATGGGTACATTGATATAGGGGACAACCTGTATATGAGACAATTACTCTGAGTGAGGAAGTTCAGCCTGGAATCTATGTTTAAAGCCAGAAACTAAAAAAAAAACAAAAAAAAAAAAACAACCTGCTCCAGTAAGAGTGGTTCTGTGGGTGGTAACTAAGGTGCTGCTGTTTACTCTGTTTATCTTTACAAAAGCTTTGCACTGGACCAGATCTTACATAAAGAGAATTTAGGTCAAGTGCTTCACAAAGAAATGGTTTTAACATGCGTGTGTGTGCTGTCAAAAAAAATAATAATAAAAGAACAATAAGAAGCGCCCTTGCTGTAGAGTAGTGGCCTTAATCCCCGCTGCCTGTTTAACTGAGCTGATGCAAAGAATTGTAGAACACTCAGCCTTTCTGTTTCACATCCTCAAACTAATCCTCCACATTGATGAGGCAATCAACTTCCCGCAGGCATGGAGGTGCATTATTACGCTCACCGGTAAATGTGTGCAGAGTTCCTGCCTTTAAACAAGGGGGGAGATCTTTAAAACTCCCATTACCTTGATTAAGACAAACCTAAGCAATTTCCTGTGCAGAATCAGATTCTTTGATTCATTTTGATACTTGCTGGGATTTGTGAGGTGTCTGGTTCGAGCACACAAACAATGCGGGAGTTTAATCTGCGCTCAAAGCTGTGGGTTTAACTTGCTACTCAAAACAAAACAGAGGAGCCAAACTGCCTCTTGGTAATTGCTGTTAATCCCTGTGAGATTCTGCTCCAACAACAGCAAACATAACGCGGAATGAGAAGAGATAGCATCTTCCGCCACGAACATGCTCATCGTGCACAAAATCCAGCATTTCAGCAAGCAGACTGAGAATAAAACCTCTCCCAGACGTAGGAGTGGAAGCAGCCAGCAGCTGGGTATTTTTATGTTTTATGTCCTGGACTGATTCCAGTCCCAGGAGACGACAGATTTTGGGGGAAATTTCAGCGGGCATATGGTGCAGCCCTGTCAGACTCTTTGCAGTGGCATTTGACAGTAACGCAGGGACCAGCGGCTGCTTAGCAACAAGCTCTCTGGCCCCGAGACCTGGCTGCAACACCTGGAGTCCTGTTGGCAGAGCTTCGCACCACCTGTGCCAGCTGTCACTCAAAGCCTATACAGAGGAAATCTCCCCGAACACTCCAGCCCCGACGTCGGCGAATGGTTCATATTTTCAATTCTTTAGGTTGTGTTTGGTTTTAGCGCCTGCTGTTCGATTCTCACATGACACGTAACAAGTTTCTGTCCCTTCAGCCACACTTGTTTGTGATGTGCATCATCCCTCTCGCTGCAGAGAGGAAAGCAGGACTTACATAACCCCTCTGGAAGTTGATGTAATGCATCTTTCTTTGTTGTTTTTTTTGTAAAACAAAAGTGAAGTAAAGTTCCCGATAAGGGAAGTTTCAAAAGTTTGTTTCAGGCTTTAAAATGTTCCCGGAGTCTGACAGTTACGGCTTTAATCAGACGGAAGCAAAGAGACAAAGGAAGGAGTACAGAGAGATCACAGTAAAAAGGTGCAATTACTGTCAGGAAAAGAAGAAAAAGAGCCCCAAGCCTCTCTGCTTGTTGTACAGAAAAGATCAAAAATAAAGAAATTACTGAAACTAAATTCTACTCGCTGCTGCATGTGTTTGTTTTTTTGTGTGATGCGCCAAAAGTAAATTTGCGTCCGCCTCACCTTTCTTCAGCTGGATGTTGAGCCTCCTCCCCACTTTCTTGGCGTACCCCGGCGTCGGGGTGGAGTTGAGCCCCCGCTGAGGCGAGTGGGCGTGTCCCGTGGGCGGCTTGGCTGCGGAGACGGCAGGATGAGGCAGAGGCGGGTAGCCGTCCTCCAGGTCTGGGTGAGGATGGGACTGAGGATGGGAGTGCGGGTGCGTTTGGGAACTGTGTCGGGACATCCTCTGGGGGTTGTGCTCGATGCTGGAAAGCATGCTGCCGGCCACCGAGTCGGGGCTGAAGCGGCCTGAGGAGTACGAAGGGTTCCTCTCGGAGTGGGACAGCTGCTCGTAGTGGCTCTTCATGGACGAAGGCACCACGTGGAACATGATGACAGGAGAACGCATGGCTTGACGGAACATATTCTGAGCTCTGATAGACACAGAAAGCAGACGGGCAGAGTGAAGGCCACTTATTAGCCTGATTACAGCCTCACATACCACACTTATCCAGTCAGAATCACACAGTAAACCCATCACTGCCTCTACAACCTCCTTTAGTGGAGCTCTCCACCTACCAGATGTCCGTCTTCACCCACCTGAACATCCTGACATGTTAATGAACACTTACTTCCAGCGTGAGCAGCTCTAAAAAGAGACTGAACCCTCCCCAGCAGCTCCCTCATTTGGCTGCAGATGAAGGAGACCTCTATCCGTCAGCCAGTTTGCAGAAAATCTGCTTTTAAAAGCCCTTCGCAGTGAGCTCATGTACAGTAGATGTGAGTGAAAACGTATGTTGACTGTCAGCACCCTGTGAAAGCAAAGCCTTGTTAGCACCACCTGTTTTCAAAGAGGCACGCTTGTCTTCGAACTGCCCCGACAGCTGAACGGACATTCGGATGGAGGGAAGAAAAAAAACAAAAAAAACTGGAAAGACCCCAGAATTTCTACCGCTGAAACTCGGACCTCCTTGGAATCCCTTTGGCTTATTTTCCCAGCCGCTACCAACGCTCCCTGATGACCGCCTCGTCACACCGTCTTTACAGTTTCAGGTCTCAGAGGGAACCAGACCAGATGGAATCTGCGCCTCCATAAAAATACTACTTTAATAAGAACAACTGTTGGACTGATGCTCCTGTTATGAGATCATAGATGGATGTTTTATTCCCACTCATCACATGACTTGTGTCCCCCAGCAGCAGAGGCTGGTGACAAAGCCTCAGTAAAAGAAAAAAAAAAGTCTCCTTTGCAAGCTAATTCTTAGGATTTACCAGATTCTGCTACAGACAGAGACGTGGACACAATCTGTAAGTCTAAACTAAATTACTCTCTGTCACAGATACCTGCAATTATGGATGTTTTATTTGTTTACGGTGTTTCTGGATAATTTGGAATAAATTGCTGCATATCCAGGGATGGCTGAATCCCGTGGGAGAACAATGGATCATCATTATGCCTCTGTACGCAGCCACAGGTGGGTGGTACTTTGCATAATCACTCACATCACTATTATATTTTGCATTTTAAAAAACATGCATGTATGGACTCTGCCAGCATTTACTCTGGATGAAAAACATCACATCACATGTATGCATCAAGGTTTGCATCATTTGGATTTTGTAAATTGTGTGGGAGGGTTAGGCAGGGAATGAAAGCACAAGACTTAAGAAGCACCCAAACAGCAGAGGCTGGGAATGTTAGGAGCACAATCCACATCGCTTTCTGAAGAAGGAAGGACAAAGGTGTGAGAAGGGGAGTCCAACAGAGCCGTTACTGAAACACAGGGGAATAAAAGCTGAGAGGATTGTAGGAACTGCATCAGCAATTGAGGCTGTGACCTACAGGACTTAAACAGGGAAATGTTAGCTTAGCGCAGGGACAGGCATCAGAGGAGATGAAGGGATTACAAAGAAAGAACATATGAAAGGGACAGTTTGGGATTGTAGGTCTGAAAAGGATGGAAGAGGTCCAGTGAAGCCAGTCAGAGGGCTCAGGGAACTGCCGCCTTACTGTTCGAATCGGATGTTTCGCAGGTCTCCGTTATTGATACGGACGATACAGTCGTTCTCCTGGAACAGAGCCTGCTGCTCGGCCTTCCCTCCCCTTTCCAGACGCTTGACCAGCAAGCCAAGAGTCCTGAAATGTTCAAAAGGTCATGTCAGGGAGAAGCAGAAGACGGAGCACAGACACATCCAAGATGGAGATTACTGTGACTTTGTTACACTCTGATGGAAAGGACATGTCAGACTTCAAGTTCATTTTAAAGTTCAGAGTTTCCCTTTTTTTCCCCCACATGTTTCTTTGCTATCCAGTTGCTAGCAAAATCCTGAACCATGGATGCTGGTGAGCCAATGACCGCTCCAGGAATGTGCACAACTAATGATATGCTATGTTATATTCTCATAATGTGTGTTATGAAGACGAGTCAGAAATACTGAGATTTAAACTCGGAAAGTTATGCAGTGTTAACCGTTTCTCCTTCCAAGTGTCACAGCTAATCAGAAAGCTGTGCTTTACGCTTCAATGTTTAGTGTTTCCCATTTGATACATCCAGTTTCTGAGACCTAGCACATCCCTTATGGAAAAGATTTGCTCAAAAACCTCCTTTATCCAATCTAAGACTTGTCCTGTGCCCCGTGGTGGAAACCTTTTGTACCACAATGACTCTGACATATCACACAGCAATAGATGGTACATGTATGGCAATTATCTCAGTTTTCCAATCATATTTTCTTAAAGGGCCAAATAAAGACAGGATGAAAAGAGTAGGACTCTAAAATGTGGCCTTTAACATTATTACTCTAGAAATAAGGCTTTTTGAAAGGAAAAGAGTGGTCACACCGCATCGGGGGGCTTAAATGGCTTCATGGGGGAGGTGATATCAACAAAACCTAGACTGTAGTTCTGCTGAGGTTTGCATTAATTCATAGAACCATAGAGGGGTGTTGAGGAGACACAAAGAAAGCTGCGGCATTAAAGATGGAATATCAGTGGAGTTGGAGAGGAGACGAGCTGAGCTGCAACGCCTGTGGCTCTGTAATCTGCTGTAGCGAACTGGCTTATGCCTCCACAAACAGCCACCACCAGAAGCTACGTTCACCTGAAAGGAAAACCAGCGGGCCGCAGACCACAGTGTGAGGATGAAATTCCACCTAACCTAATAAGAGTCTTCTCGAGTGTATTGTCAATGCGTCAACTCTTCCTGAGGTAGCGTGAGCGAGGAGGTAATCTGTGTTGATTCTAGGCTCCGCCACGTGCCCCGTGCCCAAGGCTTCTAATTCAATATGAATGGGAATGTGATTACGGTGAGGGCGGAGAAGTTCAGGAGTTGGAAAAGTTCAGAAACAATTCCACTGATTGAATTTGAGTGAGAACACAATGTGATTTGCAGTGGGGAGGCCATTTCTCTGATGAAAGCCGGGTATCTTAATCTTAGTGTAACGGCGAAACTGACGTTTCCCCAATAAAAGAAAAGTGCATTATAAATGTGCTTTTAGGTTGATTAAGTCAGGAGCTGAGAAAAGGGTGCGACACAGAGTTTGTAGTCAGTGATGATGCTGGTGGGAAACAATGGGAATCATTTTTGCACAGGTGTCATACCAAAGTTGGTCTAAAGTAGATTTCTTTTTGATGACGGGTTTGAAAACACTCCCGTTTACTGAGGTTCTTCATCGAATTTTCAGCGCAACTCCAAAGAGCTTCCAGACCTGGATCCCAGTTTCCAAAAAACTGCCACTCTGGGTGTGTTTAAGCCAGATGTGAAATTCCTGCAATTCCCTCACAGCTCTGTTCCATGTGCGCTTCCACTCCGTTGGACAGATGTGTGTGTGCGCGTTACGTGCACTGCTCAGTGTATTCTTTGAACAATGTAAAACTGATGTGACAGCAGCCACAGAGAAATATGACGGTCACCTGAGAAGCCCAAACAACCATGATTGATCACAGTAAACTGCTAAATGGTTTCATGATGCTGAGGCTGGAAGCTGTGTGTGTTTGCATGGCATGAGCTGTGAGGCGAATGCATACGGCCACAGGAGAGGAAAACCCAGCAATGTCTTACCAAACCAACACGGTAGGACTTCTTTTTTCCCCTTTTTGTCAACTAAAAAACTTAGCTGGAGTGAATTTCTATTTGTAAGCTACAATAAGGGAGGTGCATCATTTTAAAATCATACAGGTTTGCTTCACTGAAGGAAACCTTCTGAAATCCAACGGGAAAAGAACTGAGTATGTAAAAGGACAGTAAACCGACTCATTTAGCAGGGAATAAACTATTTATTCTGTCCAATGAACCTTTTCCAATACAAATCTAAGCACAAACACACATTTTACTTGTATAAAACATTTTAAGTGTTCTTTTACTTGCTTCTGGTGATGTTTAGTGTTACCCATGTTTGTCTTCCTATACGTGCTCCCCATGATGGACTGCTTTGTTTTCCTACAGAGACATTAGTGTCTTCATAGGTGTAGCAGCTGTTTCACCTTCTCCTCCTCTAATCTCCCCCGTACTCCCTCTTCCCTGACTTCTCCTCTTCAAGTGCAACATTAACATGTAATTTTGCAAAACCTAGACTCTTAGGAGAGATGAAAGTCTGTTTTTCTGTGTGAATGCCGTGTTCTTGTCTTTTATTCTGCTCCGCCCTGGCCTGGATATGTTTACCTGCGGTCCCTGCCACTGAAAGGCACCACGTGGATTCCCAGGGGCCCGCCGTCGTTTGACACCTCCACCAGTTTGACAATGTCTCTGGGAGACGGAGACAGGTTGGTGACACAGAGACGGAGAGGGTGGATGGGTGGGGGAGAGGGGGGTAAGGAGGGGGAGGGGTGGGTAACACCGTGTGTGTGGGGGGGGGGGGGGGGGGGG
>JAVQJG010001390.1:0-16563 GCA_036024015.1 Craterocephalus amniculus | reverse complement strand
GTGTGTGCGTGTGTGTGTGTGTGTGTGTTTAAAAATAAAGCAAATTATCGGATTTGGCTCCAAATGTCAAACTTTAAAAGGTCATAAGACAAAATGTATTCAGAGTGGCTATGGCTCATCGGCAAATTGGATCATTTTCCAATCAAATGTTGGGTGGTTACCTGCATCAAACCATGGTGCTCTTCAGCAAAGCTCACAGCCTCACATCAACCCCAACGTGATATGTGAGAGGAAAGAAAAGTTCTGCAGATGTAGGGGGTATGAGCTCAGTATGAGCTAAAAACCTTGGGCCGCACATTTCTTTATATATTTCCCTAAGGAGCCAGACTTTCTGGTAATATTTCAAACTGATATTGAGCAGTGGTCCTGCAGATTTTCTGAAAGTTTTTTTTTCAAGGAATGTTTCTTTGGATATTGGCTGCTTTCCCCCTCATTTTCAGTCCAGTCCTTGCACATGTCCATTGCCAGAGAAAAATATTCATTTGCTTTTCAAAGCACTTGACCCTGATCTATCGATCATACAAGAATAAAACGGATCACCGAATGAATGTGATAAACTACTATGACTTTCGTTTTTAGCAGTTTGCTACAACAGCATTCTTTGCATGCCAGTGATAATTTGACATATACAAACTGACAGGCAACATAGGCAAAAGAAGGGCAAAAAGAGTGGTATAATAAAAATAATAAGTATTTGAAAGTTGTGCTTTTCGGAAATACAAAATCCAGCATAGCCTTGATACATAATTTGAGATATGCATCTGATTTTAAGGTGGTGCTTCTACCGTTCACTGGTGTCTCATAATAAATGGTCTACATGGCTGTCAAGAAACCCTTCTTAAAGGGGATAGAGAATCAAAATCATCATTCTCATTTTTTTGATGATGGTTCAGAGTCTCCCTGCTGTTGAGAATACACACAAAGTGCCAGGCAGCGTCAAATCATGGCCAGATAAGCTCAAATAAGATGCCAAAAAGGGCAAAACAGTGTTTTATTCACCAAACACACATGCAGAGCACTTTGGACAGCCTTTTAAGAAGGTTCTGAACCATTACAGACCTAACCAATTTTTGGGGGCTACATATCACATCACAGAACAAGGATTAATACCCCACTCAACATTCTTGATCACCTTTAAGGAAGGGAAATGGGAGAAAAAGGCTCAGTTATGCCAAATGAGACAAGAAGTGAACTAAAAATCTCTAACAACAAGATTACCTTTGCAATAACACATCATCAGTAGGATAATCTGTCTCGTGATGGCCTAATCCCAGCACATGTTCCTCCCATGACACCTCCGTACTGAAGCTGTGTGGGATCATCTTCACAGAGAAGAGAACAAAAGGCGGACAACCTCTAAAGAAGTTTGGAAAGTCTTTCAAGAAACTTGGAGAGTTGTGAAAGAATTCTTAAAGAATATGAACAGAAATGAAAAAGAAGCTTGTATAAAAGGTTTCAGGCTGTGATAAAGAATAGAAATGGCACTAAATATTGACTTTCAAGCCAGTATATACTTTATTTACATTTTATTTGCAAATTTGTTGCAATTTGTTTGTACAATTAGAACCATTTATTGTCTTCAAAGGAGCACCTGTGGGATGTTTATAAGAATTGGCTGGAATAACCCTGAAACTAGGATCAGGCTGTGAATATCCTTTGTGATGTTATATTTCATGTTTAGTGACATGCGTTGGCTCCTTTGAGTCTTTGCTTTTAACATTCCAAAGACTTCTTTCAGTCAGGAATTCACTCAATCCATCTCTGTCTTTTCAGTCGATAACAGCTCCTCTGTCAAGTGCTTTAGTTTGCTTCAATCCTTAAATGACCCCTTAAATCTTAGAGAGATGTCACGCAATGTTTCTGCTGATGGGATTGAAAGTTTCCTTATGCCTTAACATGTCACCAAACAGCCTCTCTGAATCATCGGGGTCACAGAGGAGTTCAGATTTTGCCTTATAGGGACGTTTTGATTGGCAGCCTGGGGTGAGGACAACATGTCGGCACAAATGATCTACTGGCATTGTTTTCAGGAAAAACTCTGACACAAGCTATAATGTACTTTCCTGACAACTGTCATGTTATATTTAAAAAACATGTGTTTCATCTTTGATTGACAAGTCAGATCCGGGATGCTTAGGTCATTGCAAAGTGTGTGGCCAAACTGTCACATCACTCTTCATTCCCACATGCGGAGACATAATCTGTTAACAATATTTTTCTTTTCCATCTCTTTTCTTGCAGATTGTCTCTCAATTAAAGAACAAGATACAGTTGCAAAAAAATTGACCATAAAGATTACACTGATCACTTTTATTTTTGTGCTTTAACTAGCTAGAAGCATCCAGTTTCCTCTGACCTGCCCCAACATGCCGTGTTTTTAGTCTAATTTCCTTTCTTTCCTGTTTTTTACATTTATTTTCTTTTATTTGAAAATACCTCTGCGCACTGCTGTAATGCTTTTAATTTTTTAGATACAGCCCTTTGAATTGTTTTGTACATGAAATGTGCTACAAGGTATGAATAAACATGCCTTGCAATGTCACAAGCAAACGTCAGCTGGTCAGCTCTACAAAGTGCTACAGTAATTGTGAGGTGAAAGGGCAGCATTACTTATACCAAAAACCTACAATCTGCAGCCATTATAGGAATCAGAAGGATAAAACAACTACGTTTGCAACTTGCAAAACAGATCCTACCACAAACATCTCTGAGAGAACAATGAGGCGACCTCACAAAACCCCGGTAATATCTGAGTGAGCTCAGTAAGGGAAACATGTAAACTGCATGCAAGGATTTCAGAAATTTGGCATTTGTTGTCCCTTTCATATAAGCTTTTATTCTGCCTTGTTTTATCATTAAATATATCTAATTACAGTTGATGTTTCAGCTTGACTGTGATGGAGAAATCTTTTAGTATAAGAGAGCTGTAACTGCAACACTCATATGACAGGTGTACTCTGATATAATGAAACCCATGAGACAGTGTTTGCCAGTCTGTCTGTTTCTCCCTCTGCCATCAGCACTGACTGCGTTTGTGGCAAGACTCTCACTGTCTTGCTGTCCCAGTGGCACACTCTACGTTTAACCATGTTTTATGTGCGCATACTGTATGCACAGTGTGCAAGCCCCTGTGCTAAGTTGAAGGTTATAGCTCTTGACCTTGCTGGCGTCCATCCATTGACTTCCTGCAGTCGCACTGGTCTGGGATCTGACTGGACGCTGACTCTGAACTATCAGAGGACGCTTGGTCTCCTTGGTATTCTTTTCTTTCACGGTCTTCATCTGGCAGAAGGCTGACATGGAACTGATGTGTCCTCTCCTGTCCTTTGCCCAGTGCCCAAGAAAACTTTTTCTTTTTTGCATGCCAATGACCCAACGGGGCCAAAGGTCTGCAGCGTATTGCAGTCTAGTGCTGTTGATGAATACATTCTTTCCTGTTCCTGCTGAAAAAAGCTAGTCTTTCTACCAAATTTAAGTTATTTGATAAAATACAGACTTTTTTGCACTCTTATACACTTTTACAGTGTAACATATCAGGGTGATTTTGTGTATTGTATATATGTGTGTGCGTGTGTGTGTGTATTTTTGTCCTAGTATTGCAAAAGTTCTTTCTACAGAAGCACTATATACTTCCTGTTTCCTGCTTTGTCAGCCAGTGATAACCTGATATACCCTGGAGAGAGCTGTGCGGGTGGCGATGGGGGGGGAGTACGAGGGAAAAAAAAAAAAAACAAGGGTTGAGAATAGAAAAGAAAAGATGTTTGTGATAGAATAGAAGTGGCAAACAATACCAATGCAATTATGGAATCAGTCTTGTAAAGTGCTGGTAAAACACGCAAATAGCCACAAAATATCTCTTATTTAACCTCCAGCCTCATGAGAAAAATCCACATTCTGACTGCCAGGTCCTTCGCTCATCTGTGGAGTAAATTATACAGACATTAGATGTTGTGTCAGTGGATCTGAGCCACCGTCTCATGCATCCAGCCACTTAGGGCACAGTGCTGTTCGTTATTCAATTCTTTTTAATTGGTGTCAAGTCAGCCTCCTTTGCATATGCATGCCAAGAGGGCATCTGATTGGAGGAGAGGTGGCAATGGAAATGGGCTGAAAAGCACTCAGAAAGGGAGGAAGAGAGGGTGGAATAAAGGCAGACTAAAAAGGGGAATGAATTAACAAACAAGTGAATAACAGATGCGATGTGAGTAAGTGCTTCTGGAAAAATCTGTCTCTCTGGTTGCCACGGCAACGAGAGGTGCATGTTGGCTCTGCTCCCCATGTAACCAATTATGTGTGTGTGTGTGTGCGTGCGCATGTGTGTATCTACTATCTAGGACTATTGATATGCAAAAGAGGAAGCAAGTTCATGTGGGCCTGTGTAAGAATGTTTGCAGGCCATTTGGTTTTAACACGACGGGTTTGCGTCTGTCATCTGTGACAAGCTGTCTGCTGTCGCTCTGTTACCGCCACCGTTACCGCCATCTAATTGTACAAACAGGCAGACAAACCCTAACATGTTTACACTGTAGTGTTAGACTGAGCATAATGAGCTGCATGCAGGGCTCAAGAGCATGAGTATCTCCCTGGTAAGAGATATAATCCATTAAACTCTTTTTATATTAAATCTTATATTTAGTTTATTTAATGGCTTATTAAGGGATATTTTATCAGAGAGATGGCAACACCCTTGTGATTTAAACTGAAACTACATCATGATTAATCTAAATATTTTGGAGTATGTGAACCAAAATTGGTTTTAAAAAGTCTTTTTCGACTTTGACTCCTTTCCGAGCTATCGGAAATCCAGTTTCGAAAAGAAGTACAGAAATGTTAATGTCTGCGTCACACATGGAGGTCCTGATCCTTGTTTGACATCTTATACACAAACTGTTAGAAAACTACAAGAACAGACACCCATTAAGAAGTCTGAGAGTCTCAGCTGAGAGCAGTTTTTTAGTTTTCTATAGTCAGCTATAGTTTTGGTAAAGCATAAAACGTACTGGACAAATTGGTTAGGAACGAAAACTTCATTGCTGTTGGAGTGTTTCATTTCAAATTCTCTTTCAGACTTCTGCTCAAAATGCAGATTTCATCAAATGAACTGCACTCAGACTCTGATGCTGCTACAAAGCTCTGCTAGCTGCCGGTGGGTCAGGTTTTAAAATGTAATCAGACTCACACCAAAGTTGTTGAAGATTTGTGTTTTTAAGAAAATGTCAATTTTGGATATTTGAGTTGCTTTCTGTACAAAGTTTCCATGGTATCAATAATGAAGTTCAGGCACAAAACTTAAGCTGCATGTGATCTACCTCTGACATTCGTGCTACATATCAAAATGTCTGGGTCTATTTAAGTTCCTGCTTGCTGTTTGCTTCATGCTTGCTGCTGCTTGGATCAGTGCATTTTAGCTGCTTTTGCCCCCACCACAACATCCACCTGTAGGCTCCTGTTAAAATAGAAAATATAGTTCAGCATTCACTCCAGTTGTTGATTAAATAATATGCACACACAAGGAGTGAAGAATCAGAGCCTATAAGCACCAAACTACAGGGCTCAGTGAAGATTTAATCCATCAACTTGTGAGTTGTTTAATTAAATTTTGATTCCCTAGTTTTATGCCCCGTCATTTTCCAGCAAGATGGCAGACACTGACCATTTCACGGTCTTCTCCTCTTTCACTCTACCAGCTGACTCACATTGCTCATCTCATTTTTAATTCCTTTAAACAGTTGTTTTCACTAAACAAGGGGATCATGTAACACCAGATCTTTACACTGGCTTCCTGTTTGTCAAAGAATCAACTCCCAAATCCTGCCTTTAGTTTACAAAGCACTGAATGGTTTAGGGGCAAAATACATTCAGGATCTCCGTTTTGTTATAACTACACCTGCGCCAGATCCCTCATCAGGGTTTTACCTTCTTTTTGTTTCCAGAGTCAGAACTAAACAGAAAGGCACCATTAAGTTTTTATCTGACTCACATGCTGAACAAACTCCCAGAAAACTGCATTAACAAGCGATCATTACCTTTTGTGTCTTGAATTCTTATTTGAGTTTCTACTCTTTTTTTAAATTCTTCTGTTTCTTCTATGCACTTTTTAATAATTTCTACATCTGTTAGCATCTGCTGTAATGCTTCTAATGTTTCATATAAAGCATTTAGAATTGTATTGTACATAAAATGTCCAATACAAATAAACTTGTCTTGCCTAAGCACCGCTTCCTCCTGGCTTTATGGCGAGAAGAACTCCTGCTGGTTATTTTGAAAAGATTTATATAAATACCTCTCTTAATTTACACATTCACAGTGAACCTCCGCTTTATGCGCTGTCTCTGGATAATGTAACATACTAGTTTGTACTACCAAACCCAGGTGTTGCCTGCAGAGCTGCCTTCATGTAAAAGTGAAAAAAGAAATCAAACTGGATGTTGAACAGCACATTATGCACCAAAATGTGGTTAAAAAAAAAACAGAAAGAAAAAGAAAAAAGAAGCATTTGTAATGTAGGCAGTCTGAATGGTATTTAAAAGTTTGCAAAGTTATTGAAAATGAATTTAAAATGTGGAGAACTTGCTCTGTACTGAGGGTCACACTGCATGTAAACCCAATCATCTTTCATTTCATCAAAGCAGATGCAGTGAAGTGGCTGGTACTATTCAGGCCACGAGAAAAGACCAATTAGAGCAGATATGGATTTTCTGAAGGGAGTTGCATGAGAATAATATCAATACTGCTAACATAAATAAATATAATCTTAATTCTGTCATTAAAATGAATGAATTTAGAAAAGTCAAAGCGGTTATTGGACCACCCAGCCAGTCAATTCAGCATACAGTACTGTATGAAGTGATAAACAGGTCATAGTATGCCAAAGTTTACTTAAGTTTAAGTTTTTAGTATTCCAACAACAAAGGAAATGAAAATAGCAACACAGACTAACATTTGTATCAAAACAAAAGTCAAGATGAACAAAATTACTAATGGTTTTTGTCACACTTGTTTGATTCACCTTTTAATAAAATGGTTTTATTCTGTAACACACCTTGGTGACTTTGTTTATGACTTTGTGCATGCAGTCCACTTTTTTGATAAACAGATAAAGATTTGGCTTTAAAAAACTGAATTTATTTGTGGAAGGGCTTAAATATCCACAACTTTTTGCCTATTCAACCTGCCTTAAAGGAATACATATTGTCTTAATATGTAACTTCTTTAACTCTTTACTAAGAATTTTCTTCTGCTGAATTCAAATGAGATCAAACACACATGCGCTCACACATTTCTCCTGTCCATGTGTGCTGCTGGGACACGCAGCCTCTACACGCACGCCTTTGTCCGGCCGTTCTTTGTGGTCTTGTACCTTTTTCAGGGAGCCATTCTGTCCCTCTGTGGGACCACCAGTGAGTTACAGAAGCTGCCAAGTAAGACTCTGGCACTAATTGGCTACACTATTAGACGCCCACAGAGCCACTCTTTGACTACAGAAATGAGCTCATCAGTGTGAGGATGGAGATTGGGCATGGTGCCTGCATGAAAGCATGAGACCGAGAGAGGCAGAGAGAGAGAGAGAGATTTCTAATTAGGGGTCTCCGATGAACACAGAAAAACCCTACAGATGAGCTTAAAAACCATCTTTTCTGGAGAACCTGCACATACATGCACACAAAATATTCACCTTCTAACCAGTGTGCTTAATTGGTTGGTGGGACTGGTGCTCATAGCGATAGTCGGAGGGAATAAGGTGGTCCTTTGTGTGATGCACTTCAGCTGCCATGACTGACAGCAGGGACAGGAAGTGAGGGCGAGGGGCTTAGACAGGAAAGAAGCTTTTCTCTCTACACTGCCTTCCTCAGATTAACATTCTTCTCCACCTCTCCAATGACTCTCATCCTCTTCTCAGCATCTTCCTGTCCACTTATGTCCATTTACACTGAGCATCATTTATTTATTTTCAGGACATTTGTACTGGCTTTTTTTGTCACCCTCTATTTTGCCAAAATATGCAAGTTATTCGAGGTACTTAAGAGACGGAGGTACATTGCCGGACGAATGCTTATACAACTGTTATGCTGACATGGAGAGATTGAGCATCTACTCATGCTCTATTAGCTGAGGAATAAATCAACTCAAACCAAGTGCTTTGTACACTTGACCAGAAAGTGCTCCTGATACCTGTTATGCTAGATGTGTCATAAATTTATTGTAGTTGCATTACTACAGATGGTATATTTTCAGCATATAGCTGCTGAATGTAGGGGGGTGGGGGGCTTAATCACTTAAAAACATACATTTGGTTGAGGAGAAACAGTTTCTTCTTACATTCCTTTTCCTGTTCCAGCAGGAAGAGGCAGGGAAAGCTGACAAAAATTATTGACTGATATAAACTAAATTGTTAATATGAAGTTTTCTGATTGCTGCACTTTCTCTATTAAGAAGAAACTGGGACAAATGTTGTAAGAGACCATTTCTATCCAATGGCCAAACATTTTTAATACATAAAGACACACAAATATAAATAAATATTTATTTTTGGGTTGAATTCACTGGTTCAGTTCTGGATTGGTCTAATCTGAAAACTTATCTACCATCACTTTTATTAAGATAGGAAGTTTTTCCTTTGCTTTATGAATATATTCTCTCATACATGTACATTAACAGTTATAGTTATTCTTCTGGTGATATGTATTTCATATCATATCCGCTTTGTTGCATGTTTGTTATTTCGCTGTTTCAATTAACTTTTATCCTTATTTTTAGTTAGATTTATTTCTTGTTACAATTATTTATTTAGTATTTCTTTTGCACCTTGCTTTCAGTGATTTATGTAAAACACTTTGCATTGTCTTATAAACGAAATGTACTACTGTATACAAATAAAAATGGCCTTGCCTAGACTAAATGAAGCACAACATTTTGGTATTCAGATTTTATTTCCCATGCTTTCACTCTTAGCTTCAATTTTCTCTCACACAATTAACTTAAAAGAAAATGCTACCTTTGCTTGTTTACCATAAAAGAAAGCAAAATAGCCAACAACTGCGTCAACATAAACAGCTTCAACTATAAATATATTAGCACACAGGACTCTAATGCAACATGATCTGACATTCGTACACATTCACAGGCACACACCAACTCCCCATGTTTGTAAGATGCTCAAGAGCAAAATATGAAAAAACCTGGAGCAAAAAGAAAGGACAGAAGAAGACAGACTGAGGTTTAGATGGAAAAAGATTTGGAAGGAGTGAAGGAGAGTGAAAGTGGATAATCATATTGAAAGAAGAAACACACTTTAAGAGCATTAGCTGAGCTGAATAATGGAATAACTCTCTCCAGCACACACACACACATTTTTTGCACTCAGTCAACGAAAAATACATATATAAAAACACACAGGATGCATTCTAGGAACTTAATAAATTACAAAAAATGGGGGGAAAAAGAAAAGAAAAAGCCATCCATGCATCATCTGTACAAATGCAAGAAAAGTGCATTTCCATAAACTTAAAAGAAAAAAAAAATCTAACTTTTCCTTTTATATTTGATAACCAGCACCATCTGTTTTTCTGCATGGGACTCTCTGCAACAAATCCATAAAATTTACAAAGAAGGAAAAAATTAAAAAGGACGCAAATTCCAGTATATTCTTTTTTTTCAAACCATAACAGCAATGTGACCAACAGCTTTGGGCTGAGCTCTGACAACCTCACGTGTCTTTTTGTGATGTGTAAAGTGAGTTAAACACTTGTCCTTGTTTCACATTAACTCTGTTGTTCAAATGCAAAAAAACGTTTTTTTTCTGATCATTGCGGCTCATGCTTGTTTGTTACTGCTTTATAATACCATCTAATATTAAAACAACAGTAACACTGATAGTACATGTGGACATCGTACATTCCATCTAAATGTCTAACACCTGTACGTGACCAAGAAAGCCCAACTACACCTGTGCTGATTACATCTGCAGTTATGTAGTATACAAGGTTTGTCTTCATGAAGACATGAACATTCATGTGCTAGAAATAGTTTTGGATAAAGGAACGCAAACAGCACATGAGTGTTCCCACTGTGTGCACTGTGGTCCGAGAGGGAGAGAAGGGTGGCGAAAGGTGACATCTCTGCTTCGGTGTAGTTGCATATGAGTTTTCTTTTGTTGTTATTGTTACAGTACAGGACTCTCTGGATAACTAGATGATGTGATGGATATGAGATGAAGGAGATTTCTCTGTGATCTGGTTAGAGCAGCAGATACTAATTTCCTTTGTTACTTGAAGGCATGTCTTTTTGTTTTTAAATCAGTGTCACAAGTGAGAAGAATTTAAAACAAACTACAGAACCCACAGCTTTTTGGTGTTTAGGTTGGTGTTTAGGTGGTGCCTGCAGTTTGCAGCTGGATTTATCTACATGTGAATCGCAGAGGCTGTACGGTGTCTGAGCTTTATGAAGGCTATAATACGGTGCTAAAAGGTGAAACATTCATTGAGATCCATCCATAAACTTACTGTTGCTTATACAAGTGTATCTTAAGAGAAAGGCAGGTGGGGTGTGCACCTTAGGAGCAATGCATCAGCTATGTTGGGCTGACTATCTGAGGGGGGCATATATGTCAGGTGTGGCACTAAGCTATTATTCACCAGACAAAGTGACAGGCCAAACAAAGTCTTTCACATTTCACTCAAACTGCCAAGTAAAGAGGTGATGAGCGCCTCAGTGCTAGTCCCTGTGATTAGTTTCAGAGTCCGACAGCTGATCCAAATTCTCATTGACTTCGCCAACCAGCTCGTTTTCAGGCTCCGCATCCTCGTCGTTGCTCTCTGCGCTGTAGTCTATTGCCTCCAGAAAGGATGGCTCGTCCTCTTCCAACAAGTAGGTAGTTGAAGAGCTGCTGAAAAACAGAATAGACAAACAGTACACTGTAAGTGAAAAACTGATTAAAGATAGCAACAAGCTTTTATATTTAGAAAATAAAAATGCTTTATATTGCATTCATGCCCCAAACATGAAAATAAATATGAATATGGGGCAGATAATGATTTCATCCAGTTCTGTAGTAAGTAAGAACTCAAATCTCTTGTTTTGTCAATTTTCACCGGTATTTTACAAACTGGGAACAAATAACGTCGTAGCTTTGCTAAACAGTAAAATTACAGCTTGTTCAAATTCACAAAGTAAAAATACTGCAAGTAAAATTATTACATAAAAAAAAGACATGGATACACAACAATTCCAGATATTAACATGCATTTCTAAATCATAACAAAAACCAGGCTAACAAACTACGCTTGCGAGCTTCCCCCCAGTTAGGCTGTTTTTCTTTTTCTCCTATGGGTCTTAATGGTTAAATGGTTGCTGGTTCTTTGAGGTTTTAGTGGCTTTAGTGGGTTTTTAATGGTGTTAATGGTCTGAAATGTGATCCCAAGGAGACAGTCGATCAGGGGGCTCAGACAATGAGCTCCCACCAATCTCCCTACTGTGTGAGTGCCTGAGACAGACGGAGATCCAGGGAAATCGTGCATCAGTATATGTACGGTAAGCGGGTGCGTAATGACGGACAAAACGCTATCCGAACAGATTAAGAAAGTTGTGTATCAACCATTACAAGCCATTACAGCGATATCAAACCGGGCTTATTTTTCAGGGTTAACCAGCTGCAGATCATGCATAAACAGCTGAAACCTCCAAAGCTTTAAATTATGTGATTTATCCCAAAAACACAACAAAACAGACCAAGCAAAAATAAAGTTTTAAATAAATAAAACTTATTCTTAAATCCACACGCTTATGAATACTGAGAGAAGCCTCCCTGTAAACGCAATCATGGTTTGTGTGCCCTATAAAATGGTAAGTGCTAGCATACCGAGCCCCACGCATAAAGTCATAAATCCAGGAAGAGAGCAACCAATCCCACAGGGTACTCACACAAACACTTTTGGACTCCCTTAATGATCAGATACATAAATGATGAATGAATATATCAATATGAGAGTAGATAGGTTAGTAAGAGAGGGACTGGGAAAAGCTGGCAGAAGAGATGTAAGCATTAAGTAGTTTTGTGTAGAAAGCCATTCTTCTGAATCAAGCGCTTTCACAAATCTTTTGTTAAGATACGCTGACATTGTAAAATAAAAAGAAATAAAGATAACCTTGGAGGTCACAGCATGCCTAGAGCCAAGTTTAATAATTTAGTGGGCAACAAATGAGGAACAATCTAATCTGTGTGGACCGTATATTTCTTGATTGGTAATTTTAGTCAAGATGATTAGAAATTCTTTGAAGCTGTGGTTTTTTTTAAAGGATGAAGAAGAGCAGTGCTGACTCACACACTGATGCTTTTCTTAAAATATAGATGAAGATTCAAAACCTTGGGTGCCATCTCCTTTTTGTTAAAAATTCTGTTTGGATCTCATGTTTAGACTTTTTGTTTATTTACTCACTACTTCATGACTTCCTGATGCCAGCAGATGCCCTCACGTTGTGGCAAAGGATTATCAAAGCCATACTTTCCCATTTACTATTTTCATTTTGTAGTCGCAAAAACCATATTCAGCTCATGACTGCAGGTAGAAAATCATTTCAGGATTCTGGTGTACAGTATATCAGCTTTGTAATTAACAAATAGTGAACTTTGTAGTCTGTATAATGTCACTTAATTTCTCCATTTAATTTAATGGGGAGATTAAACATGCAAACATTTCCAGGTTTCAGTTGTGTATGCATGACCATAAAAACAGACGCAAGTATACTGAAACTATCATTCTTCTCTGGTAAATAAAAGCAATGTACTAATTGAACCAGAAATATATGATATTTTTCTATATTAAATCAAAAATAGATTTAATAGTAATTTAAAGCAGCAAATTAATTATTTATTTAAGTAAATTTTAATATTCACACAGCACTGTGGTTCTAAACTAAAATAAAAAACAACAACAAAAATCTAAGGATTTAAAACAGTATATAGAACATCTGTTTAAATCATAAATGGTAAATGGGCTGTACTTTTCTTATTCACCCATTCATACAGCACCTATACTGAAATGTACAATCACACACTTTCATACCCCCGATAGGCACATCGGGAGGCAAGGTAGGTACTGAGCTACAGCCACCCCATACTGGGTAATGTAGTAAGATTAACATTTGTCCTACAGTTGAACAATAAATACATTCAGTGCAGTTTCCATTGAATTCAGTGATACTTAAATGTATAATAGCATGCAAATGTATTCTGGCCATGCAGAGAGGGAGGCCAGTTTACATATTCAATGTGCATTTAATCCACACTGTGCCGTCCTGAGCAACAGACTACTTGATGTGGCTCTGAAAACCTCTTCTTGGCCCTGCCTTTTTCTTTCATGGGTAGTTCCTTAGCAAAGACCCAGACTAACAGTCTACCTGTAACACACATCACTAACAAACTGTAGCTGCCTTAAAAGCACAAAGTAAACACCAACATTGAGGTGCATAACGCAGTGTTAACCCAGTAACAGCAGCGCTGTTTTCACACAGCTTCAACATGCACCATGATCGCATGTGCAGAGTTTCAAGTATTTCACTTCACACCTGAAGTAACCACACAGCCATAACCACTTGTGAAGATGGATGTGAACTCCTTAGTCTAAATGGAAATAATCTTACAGATTAAATCACACGTTGAGCTGGAGGAAGGAAAGAGGATTTAGGAGCAGTATATCTAATAACATTTCTGCTAAATCCTAATTACAATCAGTGTCCTGATGTAATCATGGATGAAGTTATGAACATGGCTTAGATCTGCCTGGGTCGCAATTATTGCTGCGTTTTTACAAACATTTCTAATGACAATGATATATATATATATATATATATATATATATATGTATGTATGTATATACTATTAGAAAGTTATTAAATAATTTAAGTGACTGGTTTTTCATGTTGCAGTTTTAATCCACTCTGAGCATGCAGAAATGTAACAAAAAGCATCAAGAAAAAAAATGAAAGAAAACAAAAAGATTTGCTTACATTAAAGCTAAAAAGATTTGCTTACAATAAAACTAAATTCTACTTGCTGTGTATCTTTATTAAACCCATAAACATCTACAAATACAGTAGGTTCCATGTAACATGTAATTAAGGACACAACATATGCAAGGCTCTGTATATTCCCTCTATAATGCAACTGTATGTGATCTATTTTTTGTGCTATATGAATAAAATTGTGACACTTTGCAACAAGTTCCTCATTACAAACCTGACTGCTTTCGAATGCGTCCCAATGATATCGCTCTCCAAATCCAGCAGATGCTGGTGATTACGGAGTCCTGTCAGCCTTTTCAGTCGTAACAGAGCCATACAGAACTGAGCTCCCATCTCTTCCAGCTCTCTGGTGCCTATCTGAAGACCCTGGGGGGGAGATAGACATCAAAAGGACTTAAAACACACATCTGTTCACCGAAGAAAAAAAGCATCGCACATCCAACTTTGTTTGTACAGCTTTCATGTATATTCTGAAACAGCTAGCTCTAACTGACATAAACCTTAAAATGAAACACTACTACTGTTTATTTTTCATGACCATAACCCTGAGAAAATCAACACTGTTTAAAATACAAGTTCAATAATCTATTCATTCATACAAGTGAATGAAAACAATGGCCACACACAAAGTTAACCTCCAGCTCAACCCAAAATACTTTTATGTTCTTTATTTTTCCCAGAGAAGAACTACAAACATCTTCCCTTGGCTTGACTGCAGAGATATGGGGCTACAATTCAGTGGACATCAGTTCCTGCACATCTGGACAAACACTTTTGCACAGGAGGAGGTGGAGGCATCCAAGAACTCTGAATAAATTAGATGTTGACATTGGCAAAAGAAATCCGCAGGGGTGGACAGACATGAAGAAAAGAAGATGATAAAGCCAAAACTGAGGCAGGAGAGGGAAGAGGGAATATGAAAGGGAGGCAGAGGGAAAAACAGCACCACAGCTCCATCTGGTGGACATTTGTAGATCTATGACGGCACCTTCCACTAAATGGCCGCGTAATTCCTTCCCCCAAGAGGCAGAAGTTATGTTTTCGGCAGTATTGGTCAGTTTGTCTGTAAGTCTGTCTGTTAGCAACATAAATCAGAAAGTAATGGACGGATTTTGATTACATTTTCAAGAAATCTACAAAATGGAAAAGGGAACAATGGATTTGATTTTGGTAGTAGTCCGGATCAACATCTGGATGCAGGAACTTTTTGAAGGCAAGGCAGGGCAAGTTTATTTGTATAGCATATTTCATGTAAATGACAATTCAAGGTGCTTAACATACAAACATTGGAAACATTACAACAAGAGAGCAATAAAAAGAATCAAAAACAAAAATAAAATCACAAAATAAGAAAATTAAAGAAAGAAAGAAACCCTCAGAAAAATCAATCATCATAAAAGGCTGCAAATAGAAAGGTTTTTAACCCTGATTTAAAACTGCTGACAGTGTCAGCAGACCTGCACCTTTCTGGGAGTTTGTTCCACATGTGCGGAGCATAAAAACTGAACGCTGCCTCTCCTTTGGTTCTGACTCTGGGAACTGAAAGTAGACCTGACCCTGATGACCTGAGGGATCTGGTTGGTTCATAAAGAACAAGAAGTTCCTGAATATATTTGGGCCCTAAACCATTCAGTGCTTTGTAAACTAACAGCAGGATTTTGAAGTCAATTCTTTGACAAACAGGAAGCCAGTGTAAAGATCTGAGGACTGGGGTTACATCATCCACTTTCCTGGTCTCAGTGAGGACTCGAGCAGCAGCATTTTGGACTAACTGCAGCTGTCTGATGGACTTTTTAGGGAGACCTGTAAGGACAGCATTACAGTAGTCCAGTCTACTAACAATAAATGCATGAACCAGTTTCTCTAAAACCTGTGGAGCCTTTAGTCCTTTAATCCTCGATATGTTTTTTAAGTGATAATATGCTGACTTCACAACTGTCTTAATATGACTACTGAAGTTCAGGTCTGAGTCCATGGGTCTGTTCCGATCGCACTGAAGTTCCCTTCGAAGTGGACTTCAAGGGTGCACAGCCATATTAACTGAGGTTCCAAACCGTAGGGAACACGGAAGTTCAGTTCGAAGGGAACTTCGTAGCGTGTAGGGAACAACCGAACAACCGATGTACACTTCGCCGGAAGTTGACAAGCAATGTTACCCATGATGCATTGCGCCCCCCCACTGGCGGACTTTTTCGATTTCGTAAAGCGAAGGAAGAAGATGGCGGAGCCAGCGGAGCTTGATTCTATTTATGTTTGTAAGTTACGTCACAATAAGTTATAAATCACAAAAAATGAAGTCACACATTATTACATATAAGATTGATATAAATAATACGTTTAATAAGTATATATTATTACGAATACGAACAAATGATACCCCACCAAGCTAAACTTGCGATGTTTTGCCAGTAGCCTGTTGCCGATTGACTTCGGTGAACTAATGACGATTGTTAGCTTATAAGTGTAGTTTCCTTGCGTTCAACATAGAACTCCAAGATGTCACACCATGCTTATTTCTTTTACGTGAATCCAGAGTTTATTCAG
>JAVQJG010001374.1:0-28292 GCA_036024015.1 Craterocephalus amniculus | reverse complement strand
TTCAGTTGATTTGTAATGAATACACAATGTATGACATTTCATGTTTTTTAATTGCATTACAGGAAATAAAGAACTTTATCACAATATTCTAATTTTCTGAGACAGACCTGTATGTCCTAAAAATCCTCAGTTTGTCACAAACCATCAGTCTCCCTCACAGCCTGTTGGCATGTCCCTGCACCTTACTTCTGTTTCTGTTAGTGCTCGTATGAAGATAGCAGCAGGAAGGGGAACCACATCTCCCACGTTCCCCCTATAGCTTTGCTCTGACATGAGTGGATATCCAGGACAAGGCTTCATGTTTGTCAGTGCCATACATTCAGTGAGCAGCTGAGAGATGTTCCGATTGACAGATCCTACTCCCCCTACCTACGCTCCGCATTTCCCTGCAACATCTAACAGGTCAGTATCAACATCAGTTTTATTTTTTATTTAATTGAAGAAAAAATAACAGACTGACCAGACCAAAATATACAAAAGTGGAGAAGTAAAAAAAAAAAAGAGGAAAAAATAAACATTTATTTTCCTTATTTTTATATATTTATCAACATTAATCTTGTCCCTTGTTAACCAAACAAGTTGGGGATCTTCCCTGTTCTCTTTTAGCTATTTTGAATATTTTAAGGTTTTACCTGGTCTTTGGTCAGATTGTAAAGATAAGAATAAGAATGAAGCAGAGCAGTAAAGGTGAGGTCAAACATGTTATTTCAAATTCCACAAAAAGTAATTAAAACTTTAATTATAAAAAGAAACAAAACCATTTTAGACACACGCAGGCTACGTCGGACCTGAATGAGTTAAACAAAATAAAAGGCGTTTTATTCAGCATGATTTTTTATTCCTTTTTTATTAGATCAACCATTACATTAATTACAACTGAACATTACAGTATTCAGTAAAATCAGTATTTTTCTAACTTCTCTGTTCTCTGTATCAGATACATAAACCTGTGTCAGACTTTTAATCGGGTCGGCTAAACTATATAACAAACTGCAGAGTCATGGCTTCCGTAAGGCTTAGGTGAAGGACTGAATTAGATTTAAGATTCATCACATCATCTGGTTTAACTACAGAAAGTATTTGTCCTGGAGATCTGTAGAATATCTGTGGTTATTTTTTATCCTCAGACCGAGGAAAAGTTTCAGACTACTGTCAATGTGAGACGAAGAAGCTGCACTGTGTTAATATTTCTCCTGAATTTGGCCCAAAAAGTCTAAACATATGATAAAACAGAGCAATTTATAATTAGATTTTTGTTTGAGTACCTGAACAACAACAAAAATGAATGAGACAGAATTCGTTCCGAATTGTTGCTCATCTCTGATTTTTGAAGGCAACGCATTCAACGTGCAAACAGGGTTGGGAAACAGAGAGTTGGTGTGCTGGTTAGTTCCTGAAGACATCCGATTGGCTGGCGGAGGAGCTCACAGCTTGGCGTAATCCTTCAGGATGACCTCCAGCTTCTGACTCAGCATGATGTTTCCTTTAACCTTCAGCTTTCCAGCGAAGAACGCCTACAAAGCAACAAAGACTTGAGTCGTTTTTGTGACGCACAAATCGTTTTGTTGACGCGGTCAGGGTGCTTGCAGACATCATTTCACACAAATCATAAAAGGCGGGAGCGAAATATGTGGCGGCGCGGCGAAAGAATATTCATGAGGTCTGGAGCCGAGCATGCAGCGGAGGAGTCCCTTTACTGGAGTGATCCAAAGCGCTGATGATGTGCGCCACTTTCCCCGGCTGAAAAATCAATCACATGACGGGGTTATGATGACCCCGGATGGCAGTTGGCGGCATCCCTTTCAACTCCGCCAACTAATCTTCCCCCAGCTGTTTCTTTCATCATCGTAGGGGCTGGAAAGACCCAGCCTGAGGCGGGCTTCAGCGCCCGGTCTACGGAGTGTCTTTGTGAAATACACACACCCACACACACACACAAACGGCGGCCTCAGATCAATAAGAAGTGCTCCAGGAAGCATATAAATTCTGTACAGTGACGTCCACTCCCGCTGACAGATGGGATGCAACAGACATAACAAGTAGCGTGGATTGATTACCCGCACTGAGTGCTTTCTGATCTAACCAGAGATCATTGCTGCTGCTGCTTCTTCTTCCCCTTTTTTAAAAATACGACATGATAAAATTAAAGAAGATGTCATTATAGACTGAAGGCCAGCTCAAAGGCATTTTTACTGTAACCGAAATGTACAGGAAGTGATTACTTTTTTTTGCTCCCCTAAACTTTGGTCAAATTGTTCCCCTGCACAAGTGGAAAAGCACAAAAACGGCAGCTTCTGCCTTACCTTCTGAGGCATGAGTTTCCCCATCACCACCTGCATGAAATCTTCGTCTGACACCGTGAAGGTCACGTCCGCCTTCCCGCTGTATGGCCCTTTGTGCAAGGAGCCGGAGCCGTTCTTCAGATCAATGGCTGCAGGAAGACGACAGCGAAAGCAGCAGAAGAAGAAGAAGGAATTAATCATAAAACGCATCAAGTTAACTTCCAAACTTAACCGTAAAGATCATTCTGATATTTTAGCCTTTGTTTTCAGCTCAATGTGCAGTTCCTCCTTAATATTTCAGTTTAATTATTACATGTAATCACAAAACACTTTGCAATTTGATTTCTTTTTATATCAATTAATGATTGAATCTATATTTTTTACACAATTTCACAATTAATCACTAATGAAAATGCCGGATGGATGCTTTCATAGTTTTTATTTATGAAGTACAAATCCGGACAATTTCTTTTAAGCTTTGAATTTTTCAACTGGATGTTCTCAGTCTAATGTTCTCTCTCCTCTTTTGGATTTAGAACTACCTCTGCACCCCACTGTAATGCTTTTCATGATTTATGAATGCTCTTGTCCACAAAATGTGCTACAC
This sequence comes from Craterocephalus amniculus, assembly GCA_036024015.1. Lineage (NCBI taxonomy): Eukaryota > Metazoa > Chordata > Actinopteri > Atheriniformes > Atherinidae > Craterocephalus > Craterocephalus amniculus. The sequence continues at coordinate 25,403 of JAVQJG010001374.1, read as the reverse complement.
AAATAAACTTTGCCCTGCCTTTTCTAACTCTGCTTATCGTCCACACAACTCAGACCAACACACCCAAAGCTGCAGCCTTCAGAAAAGCATTTTGTGTGTCTTTTGTGGGAGTCTCTCCTTTTCTTTTCTTTTTTTTCTTTTTAAATAGAAGCTTTATTCCATACAGGAAAAGCTATGAACTGGCTTCCCTGAAACAGATGCACATGTGTCTTCTTACTTGTCTATGATTGTGTATGCATGGCTGAACCATGTCAGGACAACAGAGGTCTTAAGAGCAGGAAATAAGATGTGTAGAGGGAGAGAGGCTGTGCACTGTGCTTACAAACAGCAACACAAAGAGTTGTTCACATAGAAAGAAGTAGTTTAAGGCTGTATTATGGTTTAAAACACACCTCTGCCAGTGCTTGGTATGTTTCACAAACATTTTCTTGTATATTAAACCTAATTTCCTTCCTCTAAGCTCTGACAGCTTCATCTTTCTCAGCACGTCTTCTTATTGCAGCAGTTTGTCTTGCTTTTATCGCATGAACCTTTCGTAGGTGTCATGCAAGCACATTTCTGCCTACGATTATTTTCCCTATTATACTATTTGTCTTGTGGGAGAAAGAATGAGATCTGACATCCTGCCCATGATGCAACGCAGGTGGGTTAAGATGCGTTTGCAGAGCATTACGCGCACTCACTCCACTCTGCAGCCTTCTTGCCGTCTTTTGTGATCTCCCACCCGAACACGGCGTTCACCTTCTTGACCAACTCTGAGCCCAAATCTTTAATGCGACGGCCGATTTCTGCAAACACCAGCTCGCTCTGAAGTTCCCCCCCCTGCAGAGGCAGAAACAGCAGAAACACTCATTCTTACAAATGATTGGGTCAGGGGACACATTCATTTAGTCTACATCAAGGGTGCCAATTTAGCTAAGAAGCATAGTGTGGAGGGCTGCGCCGGAAAAACAGCCGGCACCAGCGATCCATCAGTGAACGGCTCGCTGTGTTACAGCATCTCAACGTTTGAATGCTTTTAGCACGGAAATGAAAAGATTGCAGATACCGTAGATCAGTTCGTCTGTCTGAGCAGAGAAGAAATGTCCTTTTCTTTGTAACAACACTTTTTTATTTATCATTTGAGTGCTTCTTCGTCTCACTTCTGCAAAAACTGCCAGCTCGGATCGTTGGCTTTAGCCGACACCACATACAGTAAACCGTGGCATAACATGATTCCTCCGACACGCAGTCAGGACACTCAGGCAAATAATGCGTGTACAACCAGAAGCTTTCAACAAGTTGTCATTGCCAACCTGACAGAAGCTTGTTAGGAGGTTGCAGCATGATATGAGACTTGAGTGGTGTAATAAATGTAGAGAGTGGCTATGGCCTCGTTTCCCAGTAGCCCTGAGAGGACAACTGTGATTACTCAGTGTTCCAGTGATGGTTTATGTCGGTAATAGTAACATGTGTGCTTATTTATTTATCTTTGAGTATAAAGAGCACCTAAAAGAGGCCGAGTCTGCCAGAAAAAGCTGAGCTCAGTAATTTGGGAAAAAACGCTAATTCTGGAGCAATTTTTGAATCAATGTCTTCTACATTAAATTGTGAAGTCCTCAAAATTTTCCATCATCTTACAGATCATAATAACATCTAGATGATGAGAATCTGTAGATATCTCTGTGCGCAGCGGGGCAGAGCTGAAAATCTGTAGGCCCAGGTCTTAAGCAGCACTGGATCGAAACAGGATTCACTGCATGGATCCAGAAATCCTTTTCTCTGAGCACAGAGCCATCCACAGTGATAAAGGAGGAGGGAGAGCATCTGGCTCGTCAGCGCTCGGTTCAAAAGCCTGCATCTCTGATGGTATAGGGGTGCATAGGTGCCTATGGAACTGGCACATCTGGGAAGGCAACATCAATGCTTAAATGGTATTTACATGTGTTAGAGAAACACTTGTTATGTCCAGATGTCCTTTTAAGCCTTGCATTGTTAAACAACAGTCGAGATTTTCCACCAACTAAAAAACATTTGGTGCATCATGAAATGCAACAAAAAGTGACCAAAATGAGATTTAAATGAGATTTAAAACTCAAAATATGCTGATTTTATATATATTTACCAACTTTTTAATAAGTATAGTGAGATTTTAATGTGATATGTGACCGTCTGCCCTTTGAGGACCCATAGTCCAAATCATTAAAACCATCAGGAAAACATGAAAGTATCTGATAAAAGGAAATACAGGAGGATAGAGAGGACAGAGAGGAGGGTCCTCAGACTGATGTACCTGTAAGGGAATTTCTGGAGAAGCTTCCGTGGTGCCGTGCAATTCCACGTAGGCCCCAGCCAGCACAACTGCACCAGTCTCTTTCACCTGTGTCATAAAGACGAGAGCTGATCAGAAAAAAAAAATAAACATGTGAAGACGTTGGAGAACAGATAAGAGATTTGCTCTGACAAAAGCGGTCAGTCTCATTTATCTACTCGGTCTGGTAGCATGTGGTTATTTATATGAACCACACTTCAGATAAATAAGACTCACTTTGCACTGCATATGGATTCGGTTGCCCTCTTTCCACATCTCTGTCTGCAGCGACTGACCCGGAATCACCGGCTTCGCAAAGCGGACCTAAGAAAGAGACGGTTAAAATCAGTGGATCTGAGATTTCATCAGGTACAGAATTCTTTGTTAGTCTTGAATTTTATCATTCTACACCTCATTAACTTCATTTGTGCAGGATATAAATGCATGTCTCTGCGATTTAGTTTCTAAAATATAGAAATAAACTGACATTTTAGCATATACATGTATGTCCCACTAAATTTGTTTCATAAGGTTTCATTCACAGTATGAATGAAAACATAACTAATTCAGCACAGTGAAGGCTTAGCCAAGAAGTTGTTAATGGCTAATTTACAGGAGGAAGCTATGCAAACTAAAGAGATTCAGTTCATGACCAAAATCTAGGGTGGCCAAGGGGGTCAAGCACAAAAAGGTAAAATAAAACTATAAGTTGTAATCCAGGGCTAAATAAAAGTTTTACAAAAAAAAAAAAAGAGAAATGTGCAAGGAAACATGCTGGGAAAGTACTGCAGAGATGAATATGTCTGACAGCGAGTTATTTGACTCTAACTGATGCAGTGAGCAGCTTCTCATCCCTTAAACATCTATAATGAAACAGAAGTAGAAAAGGTGTCTCTCTGAGTCAGAAAAGATCCGTCTGCATCAAGCAAAACAGCAACAGAAACACAGCTGAAGCTGCTACAAACGGGCTCAGTTCTGGCCCATGCATAAAAATTATTTTTTTAACATTTCAAAAAATCAACAGGAAGACACACAGCAGTGTTTAATTGTGAAAAACAGAGCATTTCCACTCACAATGTGGGAAAAAAGCTTCAATTTATCAACAGGAAATTGACATGTGATCCAAAGAAACCAGATCAGTGACGGGAGCATCTGAACTCAAGAAAAAGGCAGACGAACTACCTGAGTATACGGCACAGCCAGTTTTATGTTTTAGTGTTTTTTTATTGCCAACAAATCTTTTTCTCCAACATTTTAAAGATCGAAAGGCTTTGAAAATCATTTACCCCGAAGGCAGACTCTCCCATCATCTCTACAACTATTTATGTATTGGCGTAGAAGCGTTTATTGCATAATGTTATCAGAATGTTTCCAGGCGAATAAGTGCTATAAATCAAGCTACAAGTAGTTACAGAAAACATTAGCATGTGATTATGTTTCAGTTATGAATATATTTCACTGCAGGGAACTAATGACTGTTACCTGGTTAACATCAGGTCCATGAGGCACAATGCTGCCGTCCCAAACCTTTAATTTCTTTATTTTAGAGGCAATTCTGCCCACAGCTTCATTCCGATTTAGGCAATACTATCACAGTAAATTCATTTTTCACATTGAGGGAAAGTCAGACCATCTGTGCATGCTCCAAGCGATAGATCTGGAGCTTTTTCCAGAAACAGAAAATGGATTAATATGAGGAATTCTCCTCTGTGCTTCCTGTGTAAGGCCCAACGACTCAGAAAACATATGACAGGCAACGCTCACCTTGATGGCCTTGAATCTGGAGGGATCGTTGTCTGCAAACTGCCTGAGAACGTGTCTCCCGGCAAAGCCAAATGAGCACAAACCATGCAGGATGGGAGACTTGAAGCCTGGCCAAACAGCATTTTTAAGCACAGTTTGTTCAAGTATAGATGAGATCAAAACACTTCATTTGACTAAAAGTCCCTGGGAAAAGATCTTGTGCTGACTAAATAAAAAATGATGACAGTTTGTGACACTGGCAGATGCTCACCTCCCATGGCAGCAAAGCTGGGGTCTATATGAAGTGGGTTCCAGTCTCCACTCAGACGGTACAAGGCTGCCTGTAACCACAGGGGAAGCAGATGTTTACACATACACACTCACACACTCACCAGCCACTTCATTAAAACTATCTGTTCAATCGCTTGGTAACAAATAACTCATCACGTATGTGCAGCTGCAACTATGTGATGCCATCATGTCACCGTGGAGCAAAGTCACAGAGGAACGAGTGCAACGCCTCGTTGACACGACACGAAGAATCCAGGCAGTTCTGCAGCTAAATAGGGGTCCAACCCAGTATAACCAATCAGAAACCCCTGAACTTCTCAGAGATACAGAACGAGATTAATTTGTCCCAGGGACACCTAAAATAAGAATATCTTTGAAGTGATACAGCTGGAGTCATTTTCAGAGCATCAGGGCTTTAACGTTGTATTCCCCTGTCTGCAAAAGTCAGCATTCTGTTTTTCCCTGAGACGCGGCGGAAACTTCACTCGCATTTTGTCTCAGACTTTATTATTTTCTTTCGGGGAGGGGGGGACAAAAAAAAACAATATGTTCTATTTTCCCCCACATATCATCAATTCAGCTGATTTATTCTGCAGCAAAAACCCACACAGACACACTTACTTGGTCTCTGGTGGTTGAATCAATCACCACAGCATCTGGTGCGCGCTTAGGAGGAGGCAGCGGAGCCTGGAGGAAAATTTTAAATATGAAAAAAAAAAAAAAGTTTAACATGAGGAAGTATTTATAATAATAAATTAAATAAATAAATGAAAATGTAACATGTAAATGAAAAACAGAATGCAGTGATTTGTAAATGAGTTGATTTTTAATGAGGAATATTACAAGCAATACTGAAAGAATTCAGGAGCTGAGGAGACTGACTGACAGTCCTTTTTTTAATCATGTGTTCTGAATGGTTTGGAAAAGTTTTGCTAAAAAATAAAGAAGAAAAAGAAAAACAAAGACATTCTCTAAGAAATACATCATCTGAGTGACTGTATGTGTCCTTCTACACGCCTCAGGTTTCATTCAGCATCGATGGAGCCTTCCCAGCTGTGCATGATGGGGAAACTACGCCCCTGATTTCTGAAATGCATCTGCTGTTTTGATTCATCAGATCACCGATTTCCACCTTTGCCAGTGGATGAGGCTGGGACCCGAGAAGGCAGCAAAGTTTCACACACTTTATTAAAAAGTTTCCTTCTCTTTACAGGGGAGATTGTTAACTTGCTTTTCTGGATGTAGTGACAAATTGTGTTTACTGACAGCATCTTCCGGAGCTCGTGCAGTGGTTCCCACCACAGATTCATGTTCATTATTAATGTGTTGCTGCCATGGGCCCAGCGATCACAGCCATTTCATCACAGCTTCTATACCTCTGGAATTCTCCAAATATTTGTCTTTCTCTACAAATATCCTCTTTTTGTAAACAATAAAATATTGGTGTCATATTCCAAATTAGCTTGTCTAACTTAAGTTAACAAATAATAAATTACAACCATCCATGCAATTCTATACTCACTTATTCCGACAAAGAATGAATTTTAAGAAAGAAATTCTGACTTGGCAAGAAACAACAAAGAGACTAACAAAAAAAAAAACCTAACAACTAATAATCTTTGAGCCGTTTTCATTTAAACAGTAGTTATTTACACAGCATCAGTAGCAATCATATTTAAAGTTTTATTTAAGATGTTGGCATCATTTCAGGAAAGTAACAAACAGACGTACTTTGGCTTTTTCTGAGCTTCTCTTTCCCCCAAAGCCTCCGGCTCCGACCACAAACACTGAAAACTGGTTGTAGCACACCAGCTCGTTGCCACTGTAGGTGTTCACTGTGAAAAACGGAGGGGGAAAAGTGCATTTTTAGACTAAATTTGGAGGTGAAGGAAGTTTTCAAATACCTTTTTTAAACATTTCATTTCAAAAGCAAAGTATTTCAAATCAAGTTAAAGCAAGAGGAATCAGTCAAATGAGGCAGAATGCAAAGAAGCTAATTATTAGCAGTAAAATGCAATCAGATCCACTTTACATTCACTGTATGGGCTGGTTTGTTTCATTAGATCAATTTAAATATCACTGCCTGTAGAAAAGCACAGCAGTCTCTGTGCGGTCTGGACCCGCTATAACTTTACTTTCACCCTCACGGAAACTGACTGGTTTCATGTGTACAAAGAAATTTCATGCATTCCACTGCAAGTACACAGGGAACCTCAGCTCCCACATTTTTTTGTGGTTTAAGTTGGATTAATTATAGATCAGAGTGGTTTTAATAGAATCCATCTATGTCAAAACTAAAATATGAGATGTTCATGGTCCATTATGTCAGTCCCTGCAGACACAGACTGTAAATTAAGTTTCATTAATTCAGGCAGAGAGGCAACTCTCCAAAAAAAGACACATTAAAGCGACGAAAACAAATAAATATGGAATAAATACTATATATGATAAGAGCTGAATCCCCAAAGGGCAGAAAAAGAAAGAAGAAACGCTCACCATCCAGGAGGATGACCGCTCCAGATCCTTTATCCAACACATCTGCCACAGTGGACTCAGAAGTAAGCGTACCTGAAGAAATGGATCGGAAGTATTTAGTCTGTATAAGCTTAGGCTGATTTTTAAGCAAATCTGGCACAAAATGTATGGAAATGTGTGTTGAATACATTATTATTATCACTGGACAGGCTGCCTAGTCAAATCGACAAGGAGGTATAATGTCGTGAGATTGTGTTTCTGTAGAATGAGTAACACAGCTGAACGTGGAGATAGTTTGGATCACAGGGTCTCAGTTTGATGCTAAAATGAACTGATCCAGGCTGATCCCAAAATTAAATGTCTAAGCAAGGAACTTTATTCCCTGTTTTTACGTCCAGTAATTAATTTGATACACACATAGATATAACAATTGTGTATAAATGGGGGAATACCTGAAGTTGGAAGAGGCTTGTAAAGCTCCAGATACTGCTCGCCATGCAAAACCTGACACAAAACAAGGCATCAGCTGTGATATATGTTTAAATTGGAGTCTTTAAGCCGCGTTAGCGTGAGTAATGTGCGAGCAAAATTGTGTGAAATAAGTCATATGCCTAAACATATGTACAAACACAGTCTTGCACACAAGCAGGATCCCTTTTGCAGACATTTTACTCATAAACACGCTTGCTTCCTTACCTGTGTAAAGTCTATATTGAGTCCAGGGACAGAGCTCAGCCCGCCACCCATCATGGATGACTGCGAGGGGATGACCCCGAACGTCGGGAGGCAGCTGAAGTCTGGATGGCCCTCGTACAGGAACCTACATTTAAATGGAAGCGTTAGTGAACTGTGAAAAAGCCAGATGAAGCAAGACGGAGAGAAAAATAAGGGCACAGATGGCCGCACAGCCGCACGAGTCCCGGTTTGTTCTCCAAGCAGGTCAATGTAAAAATAATGATTGCAGCACTGATCACATATTTCCATTTAAATTCACACAAGTTGCCTTTTCAGGGACCACAGGGGAGGCTGCAAGCCACTAACACGGAAGCACCAAAGCTGCTAACCTGAGATGGTCCGGGTCCTTGGTGGACATGCCGACCCCCAGAGCGTAGAGGATGCACTGGGTTTGGCTGAAGGTGAATGTGGTCGCTGGTAGTTTTTGTCCCACGGCCTCAGTCTGAGGAGAGAACATAAGAAAGGTTATACAATACAAAAAAAAGAGAGAAAGAAAGAAAATCCAGTTTTTAGTGTGCACCCAAATTATAGGTAAAATGGTTATAAAGTGAATTCACCATTTTGTTTCCACATTAAAACAAAAAAAACAAGGAAACCTTTCATTAGATTCTCCAGGTATCACTTGCTCATTTAAGATAGATTTCTGAAAAGATTTCTTGAAGTGAGTTCAGTGACAAGCGTTCAAGTACAGCCCTCCTTTCTCACTAAAATGTGCAGCTAATGAGAGTGCAGCCATCCAATTAAAACAAAGGAAGTGGATATGTTCAAAAGTTACGGAGTGTTTAGTGCAAAGTTCCCTCTTTTTTGTTAACTGCCACTGTGGAGGGAAGGTAAGTTGGGAATCACTTTATAGGATGACAAAGAGGGAATTCTTTACTAAAAAGGCAGTAACATTTGGAGGTTTGCATAAAAAGACCCCAAAAAGTTTTATAAGCACAGTAAAGGAGCAACGATGACTGCAGCTTTACGTAGGAAATAATACTGAAACTAAGATGTAATGAAATGCATCTTCAGAAGAGGAAAAAAGAGGGAAAAAGAGGGAAAAGCGCAACATCTGCGATCATCAGCCTCGGTTTAAGGACCTGAGGGTCTCTCAGAGTTTCTGATAAATCAGCAGTTCAAAAATGAGCCCTTTGGCCTGAGAAGGCAGAGCTTAGCTGCCTGATCAGCACAATTTAATGACGGCCTCCAGTTTGACAGGTGGCCAGCGCAGGAGAGGCCAGGAACCCAAGAACTGACCCTCCAGAAGAACATCGCAGTAATTACGTATTAATGATACTAAGGCACAAGTGTCTTTTCAGGATCAGTCAGGTCGAGCCCCTCGTTGTATTGTTAATGTTTTACAGCCGTCATCAATCCTGCATCAGGTCGTCTGGCTGTGCTTTCTGGTCGTTCAGGACTTGCAGTGATCATTCATTCTGCAGCAACAACAGCCTGGATCCAAAGTGCTGGCGCTCCACCCCAAAAAACCTTTTTCATCACTTTTCTTCCCAACACATATTTTTCTGCACAATTCCTCTGAAACATAAACTAATCTGAAGTATAACCTCAGTAAAAGTAGTTGAATCCCCTCGGTCATCGAGGACCACTGGCACTGTGAAGTGAGGTTTCTCAGCAGTGTACTGCCCCCCCCCCCCTCCCTTCTCCAATCACACTGATCAGACAGAGGTGGCGTGGCGGAAACATTTGAGTGACACCAGCGTCCTTGTTTACAGTGGCGTGTTCCACTCTGTGACTTCTTCTGCCGACAGCTCAGCGCATCAACTTCAACCTCTCATTCCATCTCTGCGCCTTCCGGACAAAAAACCCTGATCGGTCCTTCACCAACGTCGCAGTGTAAAAATGATTTGTGCTTAAGTGCTTGGCAAGTGTCTAAGCAGCGTCAACATAAATACGGAGAACAGAGATGGTTTCAGCTGGCTAATGGGAGCATGCAGGATCAAAAATAAATGTTAGATTTCAGGATTTTGGAGGCTCAGTAGAATCTCACATCCCCAGAAACTGAACTTTAATGAATCACATGTATCAAAGCAGCCTGAAATCAAAGAAAAAGAAAACAAGAAGGTCTGTGAGTGATCCACTCTGTGCTCCAAATTATAATGCACATGTTAGTTTGGTTCATTCCTCCTAAATAATCAATAGAACAGAATAGATTTTTACTCCCCACCAAAGTGGAAAATTGACTTTGGCTCACCATTACAAATGACCCACACCTGCAAAATACAGTACTGCACAGGTTCAATAAAAGCACAAAACAATTGCAACAAAGACACATACAATAATAACAACAACAACAACATTTTACTACTAAATGGAAAACTTGTGTCTGCTAGACTTACTAAAAAGCAGGACGCTGCCATTTTTGGCACCTTTGGAGCAATTGGGATGTTAAGGGCCTTGCTAAAGGGCCCACAGTGGTTAACATCTGTTAGCACACCAGAGACCTGACTTCTCCAGACCAAAGCTCCTCTCTTAAACCTCTAGTCTAGCACTCAAAAGTAGGGCAGGAGGTAAAAAGTAAAGGAGGAAATCAGCCTCCAAGGATTGGACACTGTTCAGAATGGCAGTGACACTCTGAAACATTTGGGAGGGACCTTTAGGGAGGAACTCTGCATCACATTCTTGACTTCAGGAGCTCAAACTGACTAGAGGGGATTGATCGAAGACTCTGGGGATTGAGCGAAGACTCGTTTCGATGCAGTCTGTTGGTTTCCTTACAAAGGCTGTTTTGTTATCAATTGGCTAGTATATATGTACATATGAATGTGTGACAATCAGATTACTTGGACTGATTGTCAGTGAAGTGCCTTGAGATGACTTTGTTATGAATTGGCGCTATACAAATAAAGTTGAATTGAATAGAGGATGCTCGCTACCTGAACTTACAACTTAAGTGACCAAACCAAGCATGGAGGCGAAGAGTTGAAACACTGTGGATGTATCAAACATGCACAAGTTCTGAAATGTGAGGACCGATACCATGTTAGTAATTTACAGTCATTAACAGTGACAGTGTTATTTATAATCAGCAAAAAATGATATTAAGTTATAGAAATAATCTGGATTTTAATGATGAAAACATCTTTTTTTCCCCAAATCAATCGGATATCCAGAGCTCCAGGTGATTCTACATTACAGTTTCCGAACCTCTGCATTGGCAGAATGCAGACTGCACTGAAAATGCGACTTTCTTAATAACGTGGAACAATCTCTTTAAGTAGTTCCCCTTTCAATTAAGCTCATCTGGGAAACTACTGATCAAACCTGTCTCAGATTATTTAGTAATCTAAACAAAGAAGAGAAACAACACACTAAAACCGAAAAAGTTTAATCACCTAAAATCCTACATGCACCTATCATTGTGCTGGGATGCTGGCGCTAGTATTGTAGAGTGTAAACTTGACGTCAGTAATAGCTTTAAGAAGTGGATGCATCAGACGAACAGGAAAAAGGGGTTAGAAAGCAGCTGCTCCGATGGACCCTTTGTGTCAACTCGAGTTATTAAATCAGTCAAATTATCTATTAAAAGCCATCTGGTAAAGGATGCCATTATCATACCTCTGTGGAAAAATTACAGTCAGATTAGTCGTGCAGTTGCTGATTTGTCATATTAACAACCACACTGCAGAGCTTCAGCTCCAAACAATTTCGCTATGTGGAGTGGTGATTCACACTCTGCGTAATATCGCCTCTCAGCTGGTCCAAAATAAAAATAAAAATCACCATAAAGCCGGGTCTTTGGAGGCCTACTTTTAATTAAAACTGCATTAAAATGCAGACGTGGGAAATATAGTGGTTTCAGAGCCATTCCAACGCTCACTCTGATTTCATATTATATGCTCTCATATGTTCACATGAAGATTACGGCCACAGTCTCTTGAGGGTATCAAGGATGGTGGGGGTGGGGGGAGGAAACCATTATCAAAATGGAAATTACACTAGAAAAATTGAGTTTCATTCAAAGTAGAGAAGGGTCAACCTGGTGTTGTAACGGCTAAATGTATATGTGTGTGTGTATATATATATGTGTGTATAGAAATGATGCAAAAGCTGTTTCCATTCCGTTAACTTGAGATGGTCCATTTTTACTGGCTGGTAAGTGGAGTTTGCAGCTGTGTTAAGTTGCATAACTGCATAATACAGAGGCATCTCTGATACTGTAATTTATTTGCTCTGTTGTCTAAGTACCAGAAACAACTCTGAATAATACAACACAGTTCCATAGCACAGCACAACCTTATAGTGTAGCCTTTCTAAAAGAAAAAGAAAAGTATAACCTCACTATACAGTATAATACTCCCATTTAGAGATGAATAAAGTATCATTTATTTTAATAATTTCTGCTCCTTCCATTCTTCTTGAAAAACGTAAAGACGGCACACAGTATTTAAGAGTATTTGTGCAACTGCAGAGCTGGATGATGTTAAATGCAATACCTGCACTGCATACCGAAGGGACAAGGACACACATGCAACAAACAGAGCGTGTGTAGAAATATTAAAAACACAAAGCACACACAAGTCCACAATGGTTAAGTTTTGTCTTGAGGCTACAGTGTGACTCTGTTCCAAATCCCATGCAGGCAACATCAACACCCCAAACACAGAGCAGAGAGGACACCAACACCCAGAGAGTGAGCAAACATCCTGTATCAGAACACTGAACCCAGCCACTGAGCTCTGTTTACATCTCTCGGGATCCAAAACCAGATTTTTATGCAGATTTCTCTTTTTCATTTAAACTGCTACATACTGTCCTGGTATGTTGTTTCACTGAACGAAGAACTCAATATGAATAACAACAGAATTTCCAAGCCATTTCAGCACATTTGCAGAACTTACACACACTGGAAAAACAAGCACTGCTGCTGGTAAATGTGAACGTACATTTGCATACTAGAAAAGAACATGAGACGTCTGCTGTCCGTGTGGATAATCGTTTCATGTGGTGTGATTTTACTTGCGGCTCACTGTTTTATTCAAACGCCTCGATCATATGCAAGCCATCATGGGTTCACTCTGCATGATTCAGTAACGGGGAGCCCGGTAAAGTGAGGCAGCACCTATGGAGGGAGTCGCCGCCGCTCTCTTGTGCTCAGGCATCTTTTGTGCATTGCATTTTAAAGGCTAATCTGAGCAGGCTCTTGTTTGATGTGTCATATTTCCATATTTACAGGACACATCAAAAGTATTATGAATGTTGTAGGAGCTTTGCTAAGAAGGTTATTATAGTCCCTGGCTTAATACTGTGTGGGGTTATTAAACAGTAATGAGTTGCCAAGTTTGAAACAGCCAAGAGAGTTTACAGTTGTGTACTTTTAGAAGTCTTTATACTGGCATAAACACACCAACTTGTCCCTGGAGAGAAAGATACTACCACACACTCCTAACAGGTCACAAGACATATTTTATTCATCTTTTATTTTTTTCTTCATTGATATATGACTAGTCTGCCTTTTGTGAAACAGAATGAAATAAAAAGAATGATAATGCGGTGATGATCAAAATATAATGTACTACACATGTTCTGCCCTCTGGTCGCTTCTTCCCCATTTCTTGCGTGTGAATACATAAATCTCTACAATATTCACTCCTAACTTCATACAGTGTTATGGAGCAGCTCCCGCAAAATTAGCCATGTGAGAATATACAGTCGTCTGGAAAATAACAGTATTCCTCCCTTCCATTAAAGAAGCGTAAAAAAAAAACAGCTGTCACTGAAATAAGCTGAAATTGAAAATGTGAAAATCAGGACATTGTGAATACAAGTTACATCAGTCTAATAAGTTAATATTTTATTGAGCAATATTTTGAAACATTTTGTTTTCTGTAACTCTCAGACGTCTGCACCTGCTGGCAGGTATTTTGGCTCACTGCTCATCAGCAAAGTGCTCTCAGTTTTTTATCATTTTTTCAAAACAATTAAATGAAAACACAATGTCGTATTTCACAAAATTAGAATTTAGCAAATTTTAATTTTTTATTATTTTTTTCAGTCTCTAGTTACTTGAATGCGTGTGCATGTGTGTGTTTGTTTGTACATGTGTGGTAGCGGGGTCAGTACAGTTTGCTCTTGGATTGAACATTCACCCATACAGTATATAGTTCAGTTCATGCGGCGTATGCACATCTCTCTGGATAGTAACAGGATGCACTGTGTTAAGTTTTAAACACCCTTTACCATCACATCTATTCTAATATAATACATGTTCATGTTAGTCATGCAAGCATGAAAACATGAAGGTAAACCAGTAGTAAAGGAGCACTGCACATTCGTTTTTCTTTTCTTCTTCTATTTTTCCAGCAGCAGTACGGAGTTACAATTACTCATCACATTATTAACCACATTAAAAGGCGTCACTAAGTGACATTTTGGGTACTCCATTGCAATGTTTTTATTAGATCGACCTGTTTTTATAGCTTTTGGACAAGCAATTTATCCAGAAACAGAGCAAGGTGTCCTGCTGCTGAGGTATTACAGTAGTCCAGAAGGCACAAAGTAAATACTTAGGGCTCTATGCAATCCGTTTTATTATTCCCAAATTACATGTCCTCTGTTTTCTTTCCCCTTTACAACCTAACTTGCAAACCCCTGGAAAATAGGGGTTTATCATGTGGTGGATGTACAATATTCCAACAGGAAACTTCTTTTTTTTTTTTATGATATTATCACGTCTCTTAAAGTCTTTATGACAAAAGTTGCTGGATGGGAAAACGGATCAGAGACAGGGGGTGACCTGTAGCAAAGGGCTGGGATTTGAGCCCACACCAGCTGCATCGCAGAGTCAGATGCTCAACAATTTGAGCTCAGTGATATAAGCATCTCTTTTGTCATCCTTTTTTTGTTAATTTTGTTTTGTTTATTCGTTTAAACTACACAGCTGTCTCTCCCAACAGCGGTTTTGTTTACATCAACTGGTATCCCCCTCTTCCACCATCACAGACCTTCTTCAGTACAGCATCCAGCTGCAGCTGAAACACTCGGGGTAAATGAGTTTGATGGCCGCTGCTCTCATTACCTGACAACACAACAGGTAACACACAACAACAACATAAATTAAATGATTTTCAACACGTTTTCACCACCTTCCCTTCGAGGCCTGGCAGCACCTTGCACATTACCGACGAAGAAAGAAGCAGTAGCTGCAATAGCTGTGTCTCTACTCACAGGATTAATTCCTCCTCCTGACGCCGCAGAGGCTGCAGCTGCCGTTGGATTTGCACCGACTTCATCCTCTGACTCCACTTGAGACAGCACACTCACAATCGACTCCAGAGACTCTGCACAAGGGTGAGAGCAGGTATCAAATGCAGCATGTGGGGTGAAAGATAAAATGATCCTGAGCCAACCATCACAGTTCAGGAATCCCTAAAGCTGCAGACCACACGTGGAAAATAATCCATAAAATCGCTGTAAACCAACATTTTTGCAGCAACAAAAATTTTGATGTTGAGATAGTCTAAAAATTTATGTAACAGATATTGATCAGCATGCAGTTTCCAAACGGACGAAGGGGGGACCCAAGTGCATTAAGAGTAAACACAACCGGTTTTCTCTTCAAGTATTTATTGTACTCATTCATAGTACTTGTCGTTGTCATTTTCACTGTTTTCTTTAAAAGGGAAACACTGAATATATATCCACTCAGGAAGATGTGAATGCCTTTACAGATTCAAAGGAACTGAACAAAGGAAGTCTGCTGAGACTGCTGAGGAGCCGAATCAGTGAGACTGGGAAGACCACAGCCACTCATTACCATCACTCAGCGGCGGGCTTTTACCAAACAGAGGCAGCAACAAGTTTCTGTAATAAGCTACAAATCAGGACGCACAACAAAGCCATGCTAATGAGACCAGCCAGCGTCCTGTGGGACCACCACCCACGCTCACGTTAACACCGCCACCCTCTCTTCAACTAACATCTGAGCGCATGGAAAGGGTGGAGGCGGCAGACAGGCAGAATAATCAACACTCGAGTCGCCACCCTCTTGTTTGCATCCAGCCTTTCGGGAACTCGGCGCTTTTAACACTCAGCATCAGTCAAACCCCCACCCCACCCCCCCCATTCGCTTCATCTCCAACACCAGATGGTTCTGGCTCTTTGTTGTTAATGAATTTCCTGTAATTACAAGTGAGCCGATAGTAAAAGTGCATATGCAAGCTTGGGATATATTATTCATTCAAAATGTTGTTACTTTGTTGACATGAGCTTGTAAAAAAAAAAAAAAAAAAAAACTGTTTCACTCCAGTTAAGTTTGCCCAAGATGCATCAACCCCAACATCCATTTGTCTTACACTCAATTTTCTAGCTTTCTAGTTCACTATACAGCAAAATTTCAAAAGCTGATGTGTATATAAATCTGTATTTTTAATGTCCAATTTTCTAATACTATTCATCTAATCATGACATGGA
Source organism: Craterocephalus amniculus (assembly GCA_036024015.1). NCBI lineage: Eukaryota > Metazoa > Chordata > Actinopteri > Atheriniformes > Atherinidae > Craterocephalus > Craterocephalus amniculus. The sequence goes on along the minus strand of JAVQJG010001374.1, from coordinate 9,457 downwards.
GTTGGTGTCATACAGACAAATAATACAGTAAGCCTTTTAATTCATTATTATTATAATAATAACAATCATAATAATAATAATAATAAACTTTATATAGCACTTTTCATTCAGAAAATGTGACACAAAGTGCTTCACAAAAACAATAAATAAAACAAAAAATATCATCTCTTTGCTCATTTTTTTGTAGCTTTTCTATGCTGTTGTCAAGAATTTCTCTATTATCTGTAGCTGGTAAATAAATTCAGCAGCCGATGGTTTTCTAATAAGATCAAGAAAACCAACAACCATAGTATTAGTTGCATCTTTTTGTTTGTTTTTTTGCCTTTTTGTTAGGTTCCAATACAAAGTCCTTTTTTCACAGATCAAAAGAACCCACAAACTACTGCTGATAATATCTGGCTCGATAACAGTGAATATTAGCATTTAGTCCTCTGTGCAAAGGCCCCGGAGTAGATGGGTTTTAATAGGCTCTGCCTGGCTCGGTTTCATTTAGAACCCAAAAACACCTGGATGCAGACCAGGGATCTGAAACGCCAGTTCCCAGGGGGCAACAAAGATGGGAACAAGTCCAAGTGGAGGCTCCACAAATGGACTTGAACATAAAGATGTAAAGGGAAGCATCCATGCGCGACTATGAAGCCAGTTACAATTATTTCCCATTTTTGTTTTTTTTTAAACAACAAAAAAAGAAAAAATAGAAGCAGAACAGCACACACTCCAGCTCAATAATTGTACACAGCTCAGCTGCTAAGCACCATCACCCTCCTGACTTCAATCAATATTTTCAGAAACGTTCAGCAAGTCCAGCTTTGGGTGCTAAATTAAAATAAACTCTTCAACAAGGCCTTTTAAGAATAAAATCTATGAAAATCCAGCATTTCAGGATAAATTCTCTTGCAACAGTTTCCAAGATAAAGATGAAAGATGAAATCAGTGATAAGATCAATAGATATCTTGGGTAATCCACCTTTTTTATGCAGATATTCTTCACATAATGCAAGTCTACACAGCTTGTTTAGCTCACAGAGCTACAGGAGATGAGTAGGCTACGGTTGAGAAGTTTGACATCTCATCTGTTGCACAAATCCTTTCTCCAAACAAGAAAGACCATTCCAGCTTAAAAGTACAAAGGTGATGCTGCCATGAAATAATCTGCTGTTTGAATCTTCTGACTCACAAGTAATGAGTTAAATAAGTGTGGAAAAAGTGACATGCATAAAAAGCGCTTTGGTAACATTTCATTTCCATGCAGAAGTTGTGTATTATGTAAGCCATGAATGAATGAATTTATGAGTGAATGCTCGCTGAAAACAAAAAGGCATGATGAAATAAACAGTTTTTTAGATTTGCATACATTTATAGACCACTGTACTTACTGTATGGCGGCTACATTACTGACCTTGTACATTGGCAGGCTTGGTGGCATTTGTAAAATCACAGATTTTGTCCCACTGGTCGCGGACAGCTTCAGGATTCATGGGTGTGTTCTTTTTTCTTACAATCTGGCCCCGAGTACGCTCCCAGCGCACTGCGGAGAGAGAGGGGGTCACCGCACAGCGAAAAAGCCACACAAACTGTAAGGGCCAACCAGCAGCTAATGAACATGACAAATTCATAAAGACATTTCCCCCAGGAAAACTACACAGTACTCACATTTACCGATCCATCCCGCACCGGCCTGAAAAGGGATCAAACATGAGAATATAAGCTAACACACACTTTTATGACAAGAAAGATCATCTCTTCATTCTCAGCGACAAAACGGGGGTGGGGGGGGGTGCATGCAATCGGAGAGTGACCAGGAGAAAAAGGTATTAGTTTTTTTGTATACCTCAAACAGGCTTCCAGTTTCGTGGCATTGTTCGTGACAGAGCCAGAGGACCAAAGGAGCAACATACTCAGGCTTCAGAGATGCCACAAGATCTAAATAAAAACAGAACATATGCATATACAGTCAAGTCCAACTTCTTTTTGCTCTGCTGTGTCTTCATCTGTCCTACAACGGCACTGAAGGGCAACAAAGTGCTCGGCTGCGCTGGTGTAGTATCATTAAAACTACAGTGTTTTGGTTTGAGCTGCTTATTTTGAAAGAGGAACAAAGTTCCAAGACAAACTTCGGGGAATTGTCCTCTGGTGACAGAGCTCATAATACTTCATCTTATAATATTTATTCTTTGATCATTTTCAAGATGGGCTTAATGAAGAAAAAAGCTGTTTCCAGTCTATCTGTGACTTTAGAACCAAGTGTGTTTGACAGGAATACACTTAATCTTAAGACTAATAGCATATGTTATGTGGGAACTGCATAAAGAACATAAGATATACAGATACATATTATTAATGAAGAAAAAGGGGCTTTTATTTGTGTTATCACTAAATATTGGCTTAATCATTTTATATACATATTTGTATTACATAGGGTATGTGTGCAATATGTATATAGGTGTTTTTGCGTGTGTATGTATTCACAAATCATTTGCCGTTTCATTGGGTTAATATGAATAGAAATACAGTATATAGCTAGGTGGAATTTGGAAAAGGGTCAATTAAGAGGTTACAGTGAAAAAAGTTTAGGAGTAAATAAACTTGTGCTTCTTCCTACTACCTTTTGAGCATGTTGAGTATTAGGACTATTTTTTGTATCACTTTTAATTTAAATTAGTCTCTCTTTACTTTTCTGGGTGGGTTTTTTTCATAACACCTTTAAAACAGAAGCATTCATCCATCCATGAAGAAAACATCACAACTATATTATTCCACAATAGAAACTGAGACCACACGTCTGCCTGTGGGCTTAATCCATCAGTAATGATTTTTTAAAAAGCATGAGGTCTGAGAGCTGCTTTAAAATCTTTATTTAAAGAAAATGTGGTATTTTTGCATGAGCTAACAAGCTGATAACAACTATGAAAAGCCACGATGACAATGACTCGTTACGAAACGGATCTCTAAACATGTTGGCAGGAAGTCAGCTATCTATTATAGCAAAAGCTTTTAATTCCCCCTGTAAACAATTAAATATTTAACTGAAGACACCATACGCGTGCTGAAAATATCTGTATGCCAGCCCCAAGGAAGAAGCCATTCTGCTTCGCTGCACTTGCTGGTTTTTAGCAGGGTTTTGTTGTTTGTCATATTTGAGTCAGTGAAAGCCAGCATATGGAACCAAGTCATTTACCAAGGTGAGGCCATCCTGTGATAGTTGGCACAGCGCAGCGTGACAGATGCTTCTGCAGACCAGCATAGCAGGGCAACTAAACCGTTCCTCTTGTTTGTTGCTTAATGCAGCTCCCATCAACAGAGCTGCATTGTATACCCATGGAGTACAGGAAAAATGCTGTTTTTAGTAGCTGCCAGCCTTTATGGGCAAATCATTTAACATTGTGCTTGATGTGACACACAGTATCATGTATGAGCTTCATTTCATAATGATACTTGTGGGTATTCAGTGCTTAGCTATTTAGCACAAAAAACCTAAATGTTTCATCCTTAACATTTCTGTGTGTTTGAAAGCAGAGCTTGAAGGAAAATAAGGAGGCCAGCGCTGCCTGTTTGAATCAAGGGCTAACAAATTCAAACTTTTTAAAGCACTCAGAGGCGGCTAGATTTCATCATGACTGTTGACACAGCAAAGAAAGCACAGCTCTTGAATATTAGAAGGAAATTTGCATGCCAAACGCCTGCGCTGTTGCTTTACATTTTCTAACTCAACATTACATGGCCGATAGATTTTGCAGCTGTTCTGAAAAGAAAAAAAAGCTGCAGTTGAGAGGATAGCAGCATAGTGTGCATATTACAGAATAACTCTATGCAACCATGCTTGAAGTTTAATGAATCTGCTTACCTGGCGGCATGACGGTCTCTGTCAGACGGGACCCAGCAACAGGAGCGATCGTGTTGCAGTGGATGTTGTACTTCTGTCCCTCAATCGCCAAGGTGTTAGCCAGCCCCAGCATGCCCAGCTTGGCAGCGCTGTAGTTGGCCTGGCCAAAGTTGCCATAGATGCCTGCAGCTGAGGCAGTCATGATGATTCTGTCCACAGAAAAACCCGAGGCAACCAGTCAGGGTTAATGCAAAGTGACAGGCATCGCTACGGAGTAATATGGGACCGTGATGGCCCACACACAATCACATAGAGAAGTACACGCTTTTCATACATGCAGAAACAAATGCAAGTGTTCATATTTAAGCATCTATTTGTGTAATGAAAGCCCATTAACACTAACCTGTGTTTTATCATGGATACACAAACACTACTAATCTACTTGATCAACCGTATGCGGATGTGATGTACATGTAAAAGTAAACTCATGTCTGCATAGTCAATGCACAGTCTGGCCCTTTTGTACACAATCTCACGCAGAGTTCCCCTCAGTCGAACAGAAGTAACGAGGTTAAGCATCAATGCCACATTAACTGCAGGAGACATCTGCAACACGCCATCTCTCTGGTCTTAAGAAAGCAGTGATCCATATCAAAGCACTCATAACGGCGCACGGCGACTGAAATACTGAGAAACTGGCAAAGAAAATATTTTTCACACAAGCAACTTTTGTGTGCCAAAGTCTTTTACTGAGGGATTATTTCAGACCATCGAGTGTTTCTACAGTTTTTATTTTAAGAGCATGATAAAATGATAAACTAGTGTGTAAAGGGGGTTGTTACTGGATAAATATGTTCTATATGTGCGATATTCCATGCTTTCGAATGGCGAGAACAGGAGAGTGAGGCCATTGACATTTCTGCCTTTCATTTCTGCAATTGCTTTTTCCTTTGAATGCACAATACATTTTCCTTCGGGGTGACTGCACACAAAGATTGAATTTCAAGACAGCACATGAGCGATGCATCTAAAAAAAAGAAATCTCAATTTATCCTCAATGAAAGGAATTAAAGACCATATTTATATGAAATTGTTTATTAAAACCAACATCGTCATTTTTAATTGTCGCTGCTATTTAACTAATTGCAAATAAAATGCAAAATGGAACTTGAATGTACACTTCCATTAATGCAAAGTAGCTTTTGTGCACTTTAGAAGGGAAGCTGTTACCTACATTAACATGTTCGCATAGCAGTGTGTGACCTTCCTCTGCCAATTATAATTCACAACCTGCATATCTAAACAGGCCCCTCCTCGCAGGACACATTTTTTACTTGTCAGAGAAACAAACAGGTGTGATTAATAAGAACATTAACGGCCATTTGGTTTCAGAGAGCAGCCATCAAGAACATTATTAGCTGCAGCAAACAGGTCAAAATGTTTAATGAAAGAGAGGCCTGTTGGTAAATAGCAGTTAAATAAATATGCAGTAGATATCTGTCTGTAATGTCTTCATTTAGCCTCGACAGGTGAACAGTGCCTTGAAAAAAAGTTCAGTACAAAGCACATCCATTATATGACCAATTCTTCACATCAATGGAAATTATCCACAGGGGTTTTCCACCTGTCAATCAAGAAGCTTCTCAAGGTAAAAAGCAAAACATCTACTTCTACCATTGGGGATATTTGATAGTTTTTGTGTTGAAATAGTCCACTGACAAGTGGGGTCTGCACAGCCAGAGTATATTTGCTTCCCACAGATTAACCTACAACGCAGCAGAACCAAGTGAACAACTTTCTTTCCTTCTTTTGCAATTTACATATTCATATCAAATTCACTGTCTTGGGGATTTATAAAGATGCAGCAGCGTAGGGGCAGCAGCGACTGATATGGTGACAAGAGTTAGAGTAAATTGGTAATAAGATATATGCAGACATGCATTATTTCCTCAATTTATACTGAGCTGACATATCAATAAGTCATAAGTCCTTAGCAACAGCGTTTATGGCACACTTATATCAATTACTGTCCCACAGTCTGTGAGTTCAAAAGAAACTATCATTTTGTTGGATACATATTAGGGCAGGGCAGTTTGTTGCGCTTTTTAGGGGTTTAGATGCATTGCAAAGCACATATGGAAGATTCTGAATCGATATACAAATGTTGAAAAAGAAATACCGTTCGCTACAAGTGAACCACTTACAGGAAAGCAGACCACAATGGAAAGCTTAATGTGGGTTAACACAAACACAAAAAAACGCTTGTGCCAGGCGATAAGCGGCTCTGGTTCTGAATGCAGGAAAAGTTCTAATAGAAATATGATCAAGACAACATAAAAATTGAGATAAAATGTATGCCCCGTATCGCCCAGTCCTAATTTATTCATGTATTTATTCATTTTAAATCCCGCTAACGTAATATGACTATTGATATACTTAACTTACATGTTGCCGCTGGCTGTGCTCCTTACCTGCCAAACTTTTGGTTTTTCATGTGATTCCAGGCAGCTCGAGTCACCAAGAAGGAGCCTCTTAGGTGAACTCTTTGAATGAGGTCTGTAATGTAGATTGAGTGCAATGACATAACGTCAACACATAAACAGGGCAAATTTCTGATATTTCTTTTAAACGACAACGCCTTCAACTAAAAAAAAGGGAGAAAGTGCTGATCAAAGCGTTCACATAAAAAGACATACTGTAACTAAGCATAAAGTAACATAAGTAAAGATGAGAGGTAATTTAATTACCCCAGTCCAAATCACTGGTCCTGGCAAATGATCTGTCACGGAGTATCCTATGGAAGGTAAAGAAAAAAATTAAGTTTATTTCCTGAGGCAAAACTTCTTTTAGAAAATTATAGAGACAAACACTCTCATCCATGTAATAACAGCAAAAGAAAAGTTTTTCTAAGAGCAGGTGTTGCAATTATTTAACCCAAGCAAAAACAGATTGCAGTAACTGGACTTACCCTGCATTGTTTACAACAATATCTGGAAGAGAATAAGATTACCAGGTTAAATGAACTGCAGTAATAGCACCTCTGACAACTGGCCACTTTAAGTATCAACACTCAGGATTCCCATATGGAAATAATACACACCTATTCTTCCAAACGCATCCAGGGCGGACTGGATCACCTTTTCTCCATCTTCAACAGAATCTGTACATACAAGAAGTAAAATGTCACCGTTTAAAACTTTGTATTTTCAGATTACGTTTAGATTCAAAGACAGATTGAACTCTTTGCTCCATCATTACTGGTTGCATTTCTACACAACATTGATTGCTGCAGAAATAGACAGGTAGTGAGGCACATGTGAAACATATTAATGTGAAAAACACAGCCTTCATAGCTTCCAACAAATTCTTGGTTTGCAGAGAGATGATGCTTGCCGCAACATTTTTATTGATCTCTGGCCATTGTTGTTTGCTGCAAAGTGGCTAAAAATATGGCTCAAACAAATTTGGCATGTTCAAAATTGCCAAAGAAAAACACTGATCTATGTCTTGTTTTGTTCTGTAAAAACTAGATCCCACCCTCAATCCCCTCCTCTCCGAGTATGTGAGGAGCACAAAGATGAAGAAAGGGATGCAAGATACATCTGTCTTCAATACTCGCTAACAGTTTCATCAGCGAGCATGACAGAGAAAAATCAATACCATTTCTCAGACTACCATTACATAAACTACATAGTATGTGGAAATCAAAGGGGATGAAAAGGAAAATTGAGAAAAGAAGAAAAGAGAAGTGTAGCATAAAGTTCTCACCATAGTTTGCCACAGCTTTGCCTCCCTTCGCTCTTATCTCTTCTACCACCTTATCAGCAGCAGCAGAACTCTTTCCACCTCCTTTTGTGTCTGCCCCAAGGTCATTCACTTTATTCCAAGAAGAAAAAAAAACTATTATCAAGATGAAGGTCATTTCTTCAATTCCCCATAACTGATTAGCTGAAGAGAAAACCAGAGTTAAGCTGAGTCCTTGTCAGAGCTGCTGCTATCCAGGCACCAGTAAATATTATTATTGAGAAATGCATACCTTTGCATTTGCTTTTGTGGTCAATATGCACACAAATACCTGGTGAACCATAATGGCTCTCAATACACCGCCTTATATATGTAGAACTTTGTATGCAGAACCAAGTGCCATATTTTTCTGCTTGAGTTAACATGAGACTGAATGTGACTTGAATTAATTTTACTGGCACCAGAAGTATCAACAGAATCTGTGCCAGTGGTCATCTGTAAGAAAAGATCTGTGCATTCCCACTTCGGTACACCATGCAGGATGCAGGGGCCATCTCTTTACTTTCATGTTACGCTAATGATAATCTCTTCTATTGTGCATTTGTATCCATTAATGAGAGATTTTAAACCTGCAGTAAAAAACATATATCACAGGATCACTGAAAAGGACACGTGGATGGGAAAGAAGGAAAGCAGCAAGGTCAATCTAAAAAAAAACTAAAAATAAAAAATAATTTTAAAAAAACCAAAAAACATCCTGATTCCTGTTGTTTACCTTCATTCTTCATGATATAGACCGAACTTGGGCTGAAATCACGCACTATTTTTCATTAGCCTTACTTACCAACGACTGAGGCTCCTCTTTCAGCAAAAGCCAAAGCATATTCTCTGCCAAGGCCTGTAAAAGAAAAAGAAAATAACAGGAATAACAAACCCCCACACTCCCACCTGCGGCCACAGGGGTTGTTTCACGTGCCCTTTCACACACTTTCCTCAGTCATAAGCCATTGCAATAATTGCACTTTGTTCCCTACGTCTTTTAAATAAACCAAACGAAAAGAAAACGCTAATTCAAAGAATCATATTGTGCTGTTTGTCAACATAATGCAATTATATTACGTTAATTTGATCATTTTGAGGTGTGCAGCTTTATCGCTAGTATTGGCGATCTGAATATTTAAAAGAAAGAATAGGGAAAAAACACATCTGCGCACCATCTACTGCACGGGGAAAGCCAGCTGGCTCGTGTTCTGGCTCTTTTCATAACTTTACTAATATACTTCGCAACAAAAATTCTAGCAATTAGCATTTGAGGCTAACAATATAAAAGCTATCGAAGCGTCAATACAACTCATATCCTGGCAAATGTTACCTCCTCCGGCGCCAGTGACAACTACGACCCTTCCCTCGAATGACAAAGCCATAGCTGTCAGATATTTAGTGGCAAGTTGGGGCAGACACAGCGGTTACAGGGCTGAGGGGCGAACTCCAGGCTACAAGTTCCACTTCCGCCTTTACGAAACGACGTTTTCAATGGTGACCAATCACAGATCAGGATACAATCACGCTGCTTTTTACGTTCAGCGCACTTCAATCTCTTGGTATCAGCTCTCTTGTCGGGTTATCTTGAAATTATCGCAACTTTATCAGTGTATGTATCTTTATTTTTCACCATGTTGCAACAACTTTAGTAAAAAAAAAAAAAAGGAAAAAGAAAAAAAAAGGAGCTAAACACAGATATGATGATAGTGTTGCAAGTATGTTTGTTATTTTTTCTAAATGATAATTGATTTATTGTAACATTAAAACCTGAAGACTGGCCGAAATGTCGTTGGTCTGATGCCGTGTAAGTTATATGCTGACATTTTATTATATAAAAAACAAGAAGGT
>JAVQJG010001359.1:0-17577 GCA_036024015.1 Craterocephalus amniculus | reverse complement strand
CTATCTATCTATCTATCTATCTATCTATCTATCTATCTATCGATCTATCTATCTCAGATTCTAAGTAAGTTTGCTTTGTTGCTTATAAATAAGTTAACAGAGGAAGTTACAGTATTTTTTAGCTCCTTACACAGGGAGGTGTGAAGAGACTCTAGAGAGTTTCAGTTTTTTCTTATGTCACAGTGTTTCTTGTGTTCTTGCAGACTTGTAGCCAAGTAAATATGAGCGCTGAGCCACTTTAAGCATGTGTCTATGAAGCTGCTAACCCAAGAGTCAAATTAATTAGAGAGATTATTACTGACTAATAAAAAGAGATTGCATCACTTAATGTCTCACTTTGCTAACACTCACAGGCTCAGAAAGACGAGGCAATTATATAGAAATAAGATCTAAACAGGATGCAGCTTTAGGATGCTCTGTATCTTATTATATTATTTTATTTTTTATGTATTAATCTTAGCCTACATTAACTGGAGTTCATCTGGATAAAATGTATAGTACATTGCAACCGCTCAAAGTTCCATGCAATGATAAGAATCAACAAAACAAAGAGAGATTTCTGTTGTATGTGACATAAATCAGTGATGAATCATTTGTTTCCACACTAAACAAAGATAACATGCCTCAGAGGATTAAACTGTCATGGATCCTAAGAGCTGCTTCATCTACTGAACTCAGTGTTTGTCATCGAAATAAATAACATAGAACTGAGCATGTTTAAGATGTAAAACGGAAAGATTTCCCCCCTCTGGAATTAACTCTCCCATGTGAAATAGGCTTTACTGCTTGCATTTCATTTCAACAATTTCAAAGAAATGATGGGTATAAATTAGTAGCAGCTGCAGACACGGATCTTTTTACGTATCCCATTGTGGTTGTTTAAGTATATTTCACACGAGAAGCCTGATTGTTTGTTAATGTGTTTGCATCCCAGCATCCTACATGCGCCACTGGGACTCCTGACATTCTCTGTGTGTAGAATATTTCATCAGGAAAAAAAAAAGATTATATCGGTTAAAACAGCCAGCAGCTCAGTCACAAATAGTTAAGCTTTTATTGACTCAAAACTGAATATAAGATAAATAAAAAAGCAAAAGAAGTGCAAACATTAAAACCAAGCAAAAATAAAACATAAAACAATGAAAATGTGCCCATAAACAATCTCTCCTGAAATCTCAAAAATGGAAAAACGTGCCATTTCACTCTGTCCCAGCTCTAACTTTGCCATACCTGCTTTGATGACTCCAGCTTCCCCTTAGGAGTTGTTTTTATGTGGCTTTGAGAAGCGAGAGCGAATGGAATGAGGACAGTTATTCACACTCTGCATAAAATATGCATGATTCATTACATTCCCTCATTTTTTAATGCAGTGTGTTTTACACAAACAATTTGGCATTGTTTACTGGTTGTGTAATGGTGCGTGCCGGAAATTTCTCATTACGCCATCTATTTGAGTGTTCTAGTGTACTATGGTGTAATGAACTGGATTGGGGAGGCTGTAGGGGATGAGGGTTAATCCCATCATGTGCTACGTTAAAGGAGACAGAAATTTATTGATACCCTTAGATTTCGCAGACATCCACTGTGTTACAGTTCAGGTGAAAATTATATTTAAGGTTAAAGAAATAGTTCCCTTTGAGGGCTATATGTCAGATAGATAATTAAGATCACTGATGCATCAGAGTGATTTAGAATAAAAATTGTTTAGTTTATCAAAACTCCAACTCCCAGTCTGACCCTTTTCTGGTGAAGCCTATTTCCTGCTCAAAATGACATCCCTAAAATAAAAGAAGTGTATCTTCACAACTACAAAAGGCTGTAGGATTAATCTTGGTCTCAAAAGAAAGCAAAGACATGTTGGATTACCATGGAAGCATCAGAATCAAGATATGGGTTATTTTGTCAAAGTAAATTCACCCGGAACACAAGAGGAAATCTTTTTGGGTACATCTTCCTAAAAAAAATTCAAAATAAATTACTTTCAGTAAAAACGAGTCCTACTACTGCAGCACCACAGTTAAAAACAGGGTTACTCAGGGAGCAAAACATTGGAGCAATCTTTACCACTATAAAGATAAAGTCAGCGTCGCACTTTTTGCAGAACAAAACACAGTGAATTATGAAACACCAAACATGCATACATGCATTAGTCATAGAAGTACTTGCAATTCCCAAGCAATGACTGACATATGACCACACCTAGGAGCCAGTTTCTTAGACCAAGCAGCAACCAAAAAAATGAGAAGTCTACTGTATGTGAGAGTTCCCCCCTCACCCGCTGCTGCCTCAATCCAAAACAGAGCAAATCACCATGACTCCCATGTGAAAAAGGCCAACTTCACAGCAGAAATAAACAAATTTACAGCCTGGTACAAAAAAACATTCCAGGTTTAATAGGTCAAGTTAACCTTCATGACAACTGTGGGGGGGAAGAGAATTTATTTATCACTCATTTTTTCCAGATGTTATGGAAATCTTGGGGCATGTCCTTTTGATTGACAGATGACCCATGTCTAGCAAGAAGGGGGACAAAGGGAAACACAACTGTTGTTTTCAGCAGGCATAGGTACCAGAGTCACTCTGGGCCCAGAGCCTGCTGATGTTTGCTCACTAAGGCAACAGTGCTCCATCTGCTCGGGTCTCTGACAGCCAGATCTGTTCTCATGTAGAATTACAGTCCCACAAATTTGTCAGAAGAACATTCAGCCAATCATTTAGGAGACGTCATTGGCAGGGGAAGAACCCTGACCAGATCTGGTACCTACATCGGCTAACAGCAGCCTTAGCTTTAGCCGCCTACCGACGTTAGCTGGTTAACTCCCATTGGCTCTGGTTTAGCTCAGTTAGCTCGTAGCCACAGGCAGCTCAGAGTTTGATGGGTGTCAGTCCCACTCTCAGCACCACCTCTTTGTCCGTTTTGTGTTTTCTGGGAGTGACTTAACAGGTGATGCTGCCTAGCTGGTTGGTAGTGGCTCAGGTGGTAGAACAGGTTGTCCAGTTACCCAAAGGCTGGTGGCTCAAATTCTGTCCTTTGTGACACTTTACCCTCCTTGTTTCCAGTGTTTGCATCACTCTATTGTAAGTCACCTTGGACAAAAGCAAAGATATGCTAAATGACTGCAAAGTAAAGATGGTGACAGTGGGAGCCTCCCAACCAGCTTCAGTTCAGCTCTTTCAAAACCGGGTAGGGGTTGTCCATCTGATTTACAGGCAGCATTTGGAAGCAGTGCTTCATAATTTCTCCCTGCCTGGGATCTTATACCTACACTTTGTGATAGGTGTGTGCTTCATTATTCTGTTTTGCAAGTATCACATCATTAGGAGTCACTTCGTACCTATATATTGATTTTTTTAGCAGTGATACCGAGCAGCAGCTCTTTCTTAATGGTAATCATCACAGCAGCTGCAGTGCCTCGGGGTAGTTCTGTAGTTCTGTGATTTCTACATCACACTCCTATGTTTTACAACACGGGTCAGCAATAAATATAGCAACCTCCTGCTCTAATAAACCATAATGGAAGATTTTTGCTGAGATGAACTTCATTCATTCATGCAAATCAGTTTTGTATAAAAATGTCAATTTTTGTTAAAAAAGATCATGGCTGCATGAAACCAGCTGGGAAGCTTAGGATCAGATAAATTTGCAGGCTGGAGCTGAACTCAGTAGGGATCGGGATTAAAAAAGTGTGCTGCTGTGACAAGAAGCAGTTAAACCACAAATGTTAAATCTTGTTTTGAACAATGAAAGAGTAAAAGCTTTTGCATGCTTAATGCTGCTAACATTGACTTATAAATGGCAAACTCACTTCATTTGCTCCCTCTTACATTTGTTGTTGATTTAAAAATCTTACTCTGTGGCCCAGTTTCAAATCTCCCCTACACACTAGCCCTCCGTTTGCACATTCTCGCGGAGGCTCCGCCACATTGTGACATATGTGTCACAAACCACACGTGACATATAAACATTCAGTTCAGCCCTCTAATAGCAAGAGGAACATGCAAGAGGAGTCTTTCGTTCAGCTCCACTGTCATACCCTTCAGCCTCCAAACGGCGGGTTTCTGCTTTCACACAAGCTGTTAGTGTATGGGCACTGGCTCCAGTGCTTTTTTCACTCTCATCAGAATAAAGAATCTAAACAACATAGACTAAAATGAAGATACAACTCAACCTTTGTGAAAGTGTCTCAAAATGCAATCACATCTAGATTTATTATGCATAAGTGTCTGATTGAATGTACACAGACCAAAGAGTTTTTAATAGGAATCCTAAAAGAAAGCTGGAGAATGTAAAAATGAAGTTTTGGAAAGCTTTTTGCTTTTATTATCATGTGTTTTTAGTGACATCAGACTTTTGAATGATCATATTTGATAAAGTTGAACTGACATCGTAAGAAGTTTAGAAAAGTTTGAGTTGATCAGGTCATACTTGTTATTGGTGGAGTGTTTCAATGATCAGTACGGTTCATATGAGTTTTCAACGGCACCAGTCGGCTAAACCAGTTTCAGTGTAAACCACCTTCAATTTCTTTAGTTGTAGTTTTTATTCAGCTTTGGAAAAATACTGACGCTCGCATAAAGTTAGACCAGCTTTTATTTTCATTCCTTATTTTTAGCATACAATCTTCAACCCTAGAATCCAACTACGTGTATGAGTTTACAGATTGAGCTTGCAGACCAAATAACTCAGACAATAAAAAGACTACAGGAAGAAGATAAATGAAGAAATCTTACGAGGTTTGGACACTTATGCTTGTGCTAAAGGTTCATTCTCTGGACACATTGCTGTTGTGGTCTTTGGTTGTCACTGTGTAGCGGGAAGACATTCCTGGAATGTCATTGTCTGACAGGTTTGCCACTCCTGCATGTACATAAACTAATGGGCCGGCTATTAATGAAGTTGTAGTTTTAAGCCCTCTTTGCGCAAGATTTCAGGTTTTGCAACATTTTTTCTAGTTCCTACTGAATTCATGACAAGCCACTCCTCACACAGGCCATGCATCTTTTGCACAATTCTGAAGTGACCAGAAGGATAGCAACTTCATCAGGTAAGGCTTTGTTGTTTGTTGGAGTTTTGATGTTGAAATATAACAAAATTGAAGCTGCAAGATTTTTAATAGAGGCTGAATTATGAGACATTTGTAAGATATTATTATAAATAATATTTTAAGATAAAAGTACTGGAAGGTTGCATTTTTCTGTTTTATTCTACTTGATCTAATTTGCTGTTCTGTAAAACTAGTCGTTCATGGTTATTTCCTCACAAGACAAAGTTACCTTACTAGACATTATGCACATCAAATGGTCAAAGATCAATAAGTTTGATTTTTATTGATTATGAGCCCATGATAACATGAAATTCCTAGTTTTCCTGCATGGACTGTTAACCAGACTGCAATCTTTTCACCTCTCTTCTACCTTTATTTTGATGTAATAAAATTGCTATTAAACATATTTTTATGCAATTTTTGAAATTCTGAGCTAACTTTGTGTCAGAGCCTAAAGCCTTCAGCTCTTCCTTGCTACCATCCAAACTTTACAATAAACCATATGATTAAATCAACATGCTTTCAGAAATTTAGAATTAGTTTTTTACTCTCACAAAGTCATTCCCATCTATAGCTACATATTTTGCTACCTGACGGTGAACAGAGGTGGGGCAGAGTGAGTCATGTTTTAGAAAGGTGTGTGGGCAGCTGCAGTGTTTCCATGTGAAACCCCAAACAGATCAACTGGTTTTCTGGATTAAAGCT
The DNA here is from genome assembly GCA_036024015.1 of Craterocephalus amniculus. Classification (NCBI taxonomy): domain Eukaryota; kingdom Metazoa; phylum Chordata; class Actinopteri; order Atheriniformes; family Atherinidae; genus Craterocephalus; species Craterocephalus amniculus. Next base: position 11,827 of record JAVQJG010001359.1, on the reverse strand, counting down.
AAACCAGAAGTGTTAAAGGATATGTTAAAATAATGAGATTGATTGGCATTTTTTACTGATGCATTAATAAAGAAGCTGTAAGATTTTTCCTTTAATGTCCATTAAATTAAGCTTACATCATTTCTCTTAATAAAATGAATGATGAGTATGTGTTTTTAAACGACATGTTTGCTTGCCATGGATTAATATCTGTTTTTACAGGTTATTTTTCAATCTAATTTCGTGACCAAACTCCAGTGGGCCATGACAGACTGGAACACTGGCCTCTTCGGCTGCTGTGAAGACTGCAGTTCTTGTAAGAATCTTGATTGTTTTTCCACAAACTATCCAATCAGGAATTAATTTAAGCATTTCTATGTCTTTTTACCCTCATGAAGTCATACGCCGTGCCCAAAAACTGCTTGTTTATCAGGTTGCTATGGTTTCTGGTGCTGCCCCTGTCTCGCCTGCACGGTCGCAGGGAATTTTGGAGAAAATCAGTGTCTTCCGCTCTGTGACATATGCAGCCCTGCGGTGATGTCAGCCATTGGGATACCTTTGTTTGTTCCCCCTGCTGGCCTTTCTCTGAGGGTTGGCATTCGACACAGATATGGTATCAAGGTAAAAAAAAAAAAGTGCACATTCATTTCAACACATGTTTAAAGGAACACTTTGAAGGCTTGTTTAAAGGGATACCGTGTAACTTTTGACCCATATATCAGCCAAATGTCAGTAATAATGGATGAATCCTGGGGTCACTAGGTCACTGGCACTCATGGATCATGTGACCTGCAGTGCTTTGCTTTACACTCGCCATCTAAAAACACAGAGGGCTCTGCTGTGTGCTACTTTCTCCTCCTCTGTAAAGTTTGTCATGGCTGAACAAAGTAAGAAGGTGAAAAAGGAGTCTGAGCCACAGAGAGAGAGAGGGATACAGATCGTTTCAGAAGTGCTTTTCGTACAAACGTACCAAAATGTGATGAACCTTTTCACAGCTTCCAGCCAGTATTTACACAAAAGTAAGACAGTAAGTCCTGATGAGCTGCAGAATGTTGCAATTTACAAAATCCGCCCCCCCTATGTAGCCAAAAGTTATACAGTTTCCCTTTACTTACTCAAGTACACAGAAGAAGAAAAAGGAATAATAGAGCCATTTTATCCACAGGGCTCTCTGTGTAAAGATATCGCCACCTCCTGCGTCTGTGTGTGGTGCTCCTGGTGTCAGATGCATCGAGAGTTAAAGTATCAGAAGAAGGGCCCCGCTGTTGTCAACATGCAGCCGGCTCCTCAGAAGTAAATGCTGCCTCATCATGAGCTTCTTCGCTGCTGCTTCTTTTAAAAGCTATTTGCATGAGCTATGTTTAATAAAATATGGTGTAAAAGTGTTTCTTTTTTTACTTTCGGAATTGGTGAATGAGAACGTGCTCAGATCAGATCTCAACACTGTGTAACGATAATTATGAAAATCAGATTTTTGGAGTCTTTTAATTTGTTTCCTGTGATAAAGACTGATTAGACTCTGTAATGAAGAAATACAACTTAAATGAAGAATCTGAAAAATAAAATGAAGGAGGTTTACATCATCCAGACTAGCTGTAATGTAGTTTGTTACTTTAAATGGTTCACAGGCATTTTGTTTGAGTAAGATCACAGACTAATGTGTTTACTGTGTGATTAATCAGGAGCATTATTGACCACAAGTTATTTTCTAATAAGTATGTATTAAAACAGTGACTGTGAAAGTGTGCTTCGTACAGCGCGATTATTGATTGTATCACTAAACTCATCCAGTTTAGGACACTTTAACCACTCAAAAACAAAATTCATAGTGTAGTTGTATCTCATTTTCAGCTAATATCTCACTTATCTAAGTATGTGTCCAGAAACTTCTCCATTATCACAATGTCTGTCTAGACATTATTTCCAATTTATGCATCTAATTGAAAAAATGACTTCTGAAAGAGATTAAAGGGTGATGGTAAAGTCTGACTTTTGGAAAAAAACATTATTGCTGTAAAATGTCCATAGGTTTAGACATTTTAGAGTTCATATTTAACAAAATGCAGGACTGCCTAAATCTGAGTCACACATTCATATCTGACATTTATGGCACGAAAACCCTCTTGGTTGTACTCACAGAATTTAATTTATAAACACTAAGAGTATTGTTTGCTGAAAACATTTGTCAAAATAACTTACTGCAACCACTATGATAATAATAATAACAATAATAATAGTAATAATAATAATAATTTACTTACTTTTGGTCTTATAAAGGAAAAGGTTGTGCAAACCATCAGGCTCCGAAGCAAATATCTTTTTATAAAAGTAAACCTTTAGCAAGGTCTTCTTCACCAAAGAGCTCGTATGGAGCTAACCTTCACTGGTTTGCAGTGTATTCCAAATGCCACAGAGAACAGCTGCAGTCCTTTCCTTTTGATACTTGACCAAAAACACGAAAAACTTGGCAGATGCTTGTGTTACAGGAGGCCAGGCATGTCATCACGAATGTGTTTTAACAAAGCACTGTCTCATGGTCAGACATGGTTGTGCATACAGTAAAGCTCATACTATGACTTACACTTTCACCGCTCTATTGGATTTCTGAGGCTGTGTTGCTGCTGTTTCATGCTTATTAGGCTTTAAATGTCATCAGACCTTCCCACTGGGGTGCAATGATTGTAACTTGTTGTCATCAGGTGATGAATCCAGGGAAACACCCTGTAACCAGCTATGATCTGCCTCTTTCATCACAGCTTACTGCTCACTTTCTTCAAATAGTACGTGTTTTACTGTTGATTAAATACTCACTTCAGTCTAAATAAATGATTTTTAGTTTTTGAGAGCAGCTTTTAGCTACAATTTCCCCACATAACCCATTCATCTTATAAGTGATCAGTGAAACACAATGAATAACTATAATGCTAAAAGAAACAAGCATGTTCAAAAACTGACTTTAAACCTTCCTTTTTCTTCTCTTTTTCTACATGTCAACCATGATTTTATGCAGAATTTCCTTTGATAAATATTTTTCATGGTTTTACAGACATGAAACTTCGTTATAAAATTCTTCTAACATGCAGAACAAAGACACATTTTCTTCAGAAATTTAGGTCAATGGACCAGTAACATGAATAGATTTTAAATAATATGAACATATCTTAATAACTTGTGTTATTCCTCTGACGGTAATCATTTCAGGACTGTTTGAATTGAATTGTTCACTTTTCATGGTAATTTTCACATTAGATCAGTATCATGGAATCTAAACTGACCTTTCCAAACAAGTTCAGCAGCAAGTCATCCAATGTAAATATGGAGATATACTGTAAGATTTCCTGTAATTGAGTGCAGTTCTTCATTTTAGATCAGTACAATGTCTTGTAGTCCAATTATAATCCAATGTAACCAAATCACTTAAATAATCCTCTTTAAATCAATTTATAATACCTGTGTTCATATGAGTTCTGTCAAAGTAGGTGCCAAACAAAAAAAAAACAATGGGTTCCATTGATTCTTCTGAATTGAATCTCCTTCAACTCCAAGGAAAAACATCCAGTAAAACCCGGCTCATGAGGGGCTGCCATATGCCTCGACTGCTTGGGGGTGAAGAAGACCAGAAAGAGGTCAACAAGCACCATAACTCTAAATATCTTAATAATAAGAGCAAAAAGGAATGGCGATGGCGATTTGGATTTGGATAAAAATCTGTTTAGTGTGGTGACTGGTGGCGACTTTTTGTCTGACATCAGATGAAAGAAAGCTGTAATAAGACTAAACACTTGTCATAACACTTTACATGACCTTCATTAGCACACACCAAAGCAGCTGAAAAACACTTTGGAAGGTTATCTGGGGTTTGGTGTATTTTCCAAGGATACTTCAACATGTAAAATAAAGATGATAGGGATCTAAGAAGGGATCTTCAGATTAGGGAACAGCCACTCACCCACTTGAACTACACCTGTTAAGAGCCCTTTAATCATCCTTTCAGAATCTGTGTTGGGGGTTTGTACACAATTATATTAGAAGTGTTTTTATTCAGATTTTGACATCTGTTCAGGGCTAAAGGGGAGCAAGTATACTACCAAAACACTACTTTCTTTGTCAAATTGTGTCTGGTTTAAGACTACTGGTGCAGGTTTAGACGAGAAGCAGCTGCTGAGTGCTAAAGCAATAACGGACGAAACAATCAGAGCTTACCATCTGCCAGCACATAGAGCCTACACAGAGGGACATCTTCTTGTGAAATCCATCATCAGCTCCACAGTTTAGAAGCAGAGTGGAGATATTTTGAATTAAAGAATTTAATTGAACTAACAAGCCCTGATCCACATGGGGAAAGGGATATAATGAGTGTTTTTATGCAAAAGTTCTTCAGGTGAAATTCAGTCACTCATGAGCAAAAACAAGGCCATGAGATATATTTTGTGTCGGTGTCCTGCTGTGCAGTGCGAGAAGCTTCTTCAGAGAATGGATGGCTGCTGTCAGATAGAGCAGAGGAGATTGACTGATATTAGATGAGAGCATTAAAGGGTGAAAGACAGAGGCTGGGATGCTGTGAGGAGTGTGAGACTGATGGCAGATGGTCTGTGAGCGATGGAGTCCTTCGCTCCTCTTTTTGCTCTTGCTGGAAGGAGAGAGGCGGTAAGGAGAACCCAGAAGATATAAAAGGAGACAATGATTGATTTTTACAAGTGATTCCTGCAATGCATCTCTACCTTTTCACCCATCCTCTGTGTAATAAAGCATAACCCTTTGTAGATGGCCTGTTGTACAAATTAGGTTCTTTTGTGTTTACATCAAGCTTTCCTTTTTGATCGCATGCCAGCCGCTGACCTCCAGTGTGATGACACATCAGACACATTGATTAACAGATTGAGAAATTACGAGTTGCTAGTCATACATCTTGTGTAAATGTATGTTTTCCCTGTTTTGAGTGAAATTTTTCTTAAAGGCAGGCATACCTGAGAGAAGAACTTCTTTACAATGCCTTTTTGTTTTCAAGTCAAGAGTTACATGTGAAGATCAAACAGCATCAGAAGCCAGTTATCTTATTTTCTGAAATGTTAAATGAAAAAGTAAATAAAATCTGCAATTTGCTTAATTTGTGCAGAAATTGTAAAAGTTGTAGATATTTCAGGGTGTTTCTGGAAGTATGTGGGCATTATTTGTCATTATTTGCTGCAGTTTTCTTGGCTGTCACTATCACAGTGACAGCACAATTTGATACACTTACACAGAGCTGGTAGGCATATTCATAAACTCAGGTCTGAGCCACTATCTGTTTTCCATCTTTATCAAATCTAAAATTATTGTCTACTTTCTCTTCTGCATCAGATCTGTGAGTACTAGACATCTGAAATATACTTCTTTTGTTGTTGGGCTACTCTGAACATAAAGAATGAAGGAGGTGAGAAACTTTCTGGCTCTGATTTATTTCACGATCTCCACTGAACTGTTCAGTTTAACAAAATTAATAAATTGTGTCTTGTTTTGTTCCCACAAACAAAATGTCAAATGTTGTTTTGTTACCACCCACTTAGAACTTGTGTTCAGCATCTTCATTTTTTGAGATTCTTGGAAGAGATTCTATCTGGCTATTATTCACCACTTTCTATTTTCTGTACAGCTTAAACAAGTGTTTTAATTAGTGGTTTATAGTTGGTGCAATACTTTGGAGAGAGAGGGGTTATTAAATTTGTCCTTCTCCAGCTTTATTGCTACACAGGGAAAATTTCTGTCAGGCTATGGTTCCATAGTCTGTGCACCAGGTTCTGTATTTCGTGTCTGTTTAAATTACAGTATAGTTGAATCTCTTAAATGTTGGTATTTAATCACAGATAAACAAATGTCCAGCTTTAAAGGACCCTAGAATTTCATAACATTTATATTTAGTTCTCAGTGAAACACACAGAGCAAATACAACGCACTACTTCAAAAACACTTACACAGTGGCACAGCAGACATGGACACTTATTTTCTGGCTGACTTTGTTGCATATGGCAAATATGTGTAAGATACCTTTAAAGGAGCTAAAAGCTATTTTTTTCGCCGTTAGGTGGCGTACTGTGGAGCTGTCTCAAACCAAAACAAAGCCTGTGTCAATCAATGCCTCTCTACCTCTCCCCCACCGAAAAACCACGCCCCTCTTTTTTTTTTTAAAAAAGGAAAAACTCCTCTTTGCCTCAAAGTTTTACTTTATTTATTAATTTTAAACAGAGAGCATGTTTAAAATTATGTAGGCCTAAAAACAGTATAATTATATATTATTCTAAAACTAATGCAAATATAACTAGTTCAAGATGGGGTGTGATTGTGCAATACAACATGAGCTCAGCTAAGAACCGCAGCTTATTCTAATTATTCATCATTATGATCCAAAACATAAAAATTTTAAAGCAAGCCATTTTTATTTTGATGCAGCTTCTTAGAGCAGCAGCAGCCTGTCTGCAGCAGCAGGTAGCAGCGAGTGGCTACGGTCTGTGGAAGAGGAAAAGAGAGACGTGGACGAGGTGGAATCCGCTCCGCGAGTCACGTACCAGAAGACGAGCAAACTGGAGTCCTTTTCAGTCTCGCCGCTCTCTCCACCTTGAGAATGCCAGACCAATATTAATCCGCGTTTTGTCCCTTTCCTTGATAAATAACGTTGTTTCTTGGAGGTAATATTGGCTCCTCGTAATCTTCAGTCGGACGCTTCCCACTTCTACCGCCGTGAGTCTCTACCATCTTGAATGCGTGCGCTGCGCCGTAACTCCGCCCTGTGGCGGCTGTTTATAAAGACGGGGGCGCCTGTTTGTACATGGACGCACATGCACGCGCGGCCGGGACGGCTAGTGTAAACAGAGCTGGAGATCAACACACAGAGGCGCTGTGTGATGTCGCGCTATACTCCAGATAAAAATACACACCCGGTTCTTCACAAAAAGATTTTTTAATTCCTTCAGTGTGAAAACAACGAATTTCGCTTTTAGCCCCTTTAACATCTGGACAAGACAGTATATAGATAGATGATGCAATATATTAGAGGGAGATTTGCTGAATACAGTCTATAGCTGATTTCCCCATCAGGCTTTTATAGCTGCTTTTATAGCAGCTGCTGTTGCTGCAGAGGAAGTGGTGCTGAGAACAAAGAGCACAAGGCTGTGGGGAGAGAATTTTATCCTCCTTAATTAGTTTTGAATTGTAGATTAAGCTGTCAGAGCACTGATTTACAAAAGAAGGAAATCTTATAGCCAATATAATGTTTAAAAAGATCACAAATGAATTTATTCAGCCCCTCATCTAAAACAAGGATTTGAAACACTGACAGTAAAGTTTATTTGTGGAGAAGATTTTTATAGATAAGAATCAACATGCAATAAAACAATAAAAGGCAGTAAAAGGGTGTTACTGTTTGAAAGGAACAACTTGGGGATGTGGGGAAAAATCTCTGATTATGTGATCTTAGTTGTAGAGAACAGGTTGAACAATTCTGGGATAGATTGAGGGGCATGACTCTGCAGAGCCCTATGACAGATGGTATGGGAATAAGAACATATGTGCAGAATATCAGCAGCACCAAATTTAGACTGCAGCCGCACGCTAACTTGCCCAGCTTAGTAAAAATGTTACATCTTGTATGTATCTGCAGCTTTAATCAGCATCATATTTAGACTCGCTCATTTTCTGTGTTCATCATCGTCTTCTCCTCCAATCAGTTAAAGTGTGAAAGAGGTAACTTTTCAATTCTCGCACATGTTGATTTTTTTTCTTTTTCACGTATGAACATAGTGCCTGAAGATATTGACCTTTAAAAGGTCAGGTATAGGATGCCATACTTAGATTAACTCTGATGTTGGTTTGGACCACTACCAGGACCATCTTGTGCTGAATGTGCGTGTCTTTCTTTTGCCATTTCCTTTTTCCACCAGTTGATCCAGTGCCATCCTCCTCTCAACCCATCAAGGTTGCACACTATGAGCTGGGTTAGATGCCGACTCCCTGCAGCTTTGACCAGTATCAAGAGGGTATGGAAAATAGATGGACAGTCTTCTTTCTTAGCTACATGCTGAGTGACATGAAGTCCTTTAAAGTCAGCTGTGCCTTGCATCGCCATTAACTGCCCATGGAACCCTCTTGCTGCTCAGATGAGTTATGCCATGTGTGTGGGAGGCATGGAAGAGAGATTTGGGAGATCATCCTGAATTATAGACATCATCATCACCTCCCAGAGAGGAAGCCAAGAGCTTAAAAGTTAAAGAGTTTAAAGATGTATGGAGCGTTACTGCTGAGGAACAGTTCATGAATACATTTTGTCAAAGAAAATATCCTGTTTCTGTAGAGAAAGCTGTAAAATTAGGAATGATAACGTAAGAGAAATGGTGTTTATTCTGAGTAAATAAATTCTAAAAATGTTTAGTATGCGTCCATGGTAAAAGAAGCATGCACAGTGTTTGTGAAATTATGTTAATAGTTGAGTGTATCCCCATGAAAGGAACTTTGAGGATGGTTTGATGGATTCTACAAACCAGCATCAGCATGTGGATATGACCTGCTGATACAGCAAGCCAAAAACGGCTCTGACATGAGGCAGGCATAGCAAGAGGACGTGACTTTATTAGCAGATTCTGGGTCAGCAGAGATCATTCCAGCTTCCAGGTGAACTTTCATCCTCATCTGACCCATGAGTGGTCAGAAGGACTCTGGTGACTAATGTTTTCCTGCTGCCTCAAAACAGTTACTTTTGTTTGATAAAAGCTGACCATGGGGAGTCCCACTGAGGTTTTGCCCATGAATGGTTTAGTAAACCTGCTCCAGCAGCTCTGCAGTCTGCAGAAATAATTTCTGCCGGTTAGCAGGACCCAGGTGGGAATGTATGTGGTAAGAAAAAAACTTGGATGTTAGATTTAATGAGATATTTCCACAAAACGATTTTCCAAAGTAAATTCAAAATGTCCTAAGTTTTTTTTTTTTTCACGTTGGCTAGAATTTGTGATCACACGTCCACAAAATAAGTTCTAATCAATTCAGTCCAGGCTTTGTGGAGTAATTGTTTTCTGATTCACCGAAATCCTAGAAGCTTACCAAAGGCATGGCAGGAGATGACAATGACTTAACTCCAGTTCTCAATCTGGAAAATATAACAATTCATAGAAAAATTAATGAATAAATGATAGTTTTCATTTCATGGCTTTATGAAATGAAAACTAGACATGTGAAAAACTTGCTGCTTGAGATTCAGACTTAGGCTCTGATTCATCAAAGGTTTGCGTCTGTTACAACAAGTGCAAACTTGATAACAGGGGCAAACATGCTGCAGTTGATTTACCAGCATAGCACAAATATGAGTGCACCTGCAAAACAGTCACAATAGCAGCGGAATGCATTTTATGCATTTGGTCTTGAATTAATATGCAATCTGGGCATTTCTGTGAGAAGGTGCAAAATACTGCACAGAGAGAATGCAAATACTGTATATCAGCTTTGCCGTGCAACATGATTTACGCTACATTATCATAGTCATAAAGCTGCTTGGAAGTAATTATTTTGCTTGACTGACCTGTTATGATGAAAAACCGGACATTTCCTCCTCTATCGGGTCTCCTGAAACAGCGTTTGGAGTTAAGCCCATTGACGCTCACGTTTGTTTTGGTTTGGAAGTCTCAGGATACACGTGACTACCGCTATAAGACAGGTCAATAAATCCGTTTGGACAGACATGCATGTTTCATTTGGTTTTGGCTTTTATTCTGCCAAAGCCATGGTGATTCCCCGTCGCCGGTTCAAAACAACCATAAGTTGCCTTTGCTTTACAACATTCTTTTTCGTATGTCGCCTATTTTCGCTATGGAGCTCCCCCCACAGTTTTGGGGTGCGCACTGCATGGTAAACATACCCAGAGTTGCATAGATCTGCTTTAATGTGGAATGGATTGTGCTGGCTGATTTTGTGCATAGAAAAGATGTTTGTAAAGTGTAGCCAGCAAATCCAAATGCAATCAAAATGTGATTAATCTTAAGTTATCTCAAGTAACTGTAGTTTAGATATAAAGTCATGGATGGCAGAGAACTTCTTACAGCTCAACCAGAGCAAACTGAGGTTATAATCATCGGTCCTGAAGACAAGAGAGATGATATAGAGTTCATTTCATGCAAACTGCAGAACTTTAAACCTTTTCAATTTGTGATAAATCTGGGTGTTCTTTTGACTCTGAGCTGGATTTTATTCCACACATCCGAAATGTCATAAAGACAGGATTTTATCGTCTTAAAAACATTGTCATGGTCCGCCCATTTCTCTCTCTTGCCAGCACGGAGGTGGTGATGCATGCTTTTATTTCTAGTAGATTAGATCATTGTAATGCCCTGCTCTCAGGTATTCCTAAGAAGAGTACTTCAGGTTTACAGCTGCTCCACAACTCAGCAGCTCGAGTTCTGAGGACTAGAGGGCGGGAACACATAACACCAGTTTTAAAATTGCTGCATTGACTCCCTGTCCGTTTCAGGATTGATTTTAAGTTTCTTTTAGTGGTGTATCAATGTCTTAATGGTTTTGGCCCTTCTTAATTATCTGACCTGCTTTTAGACTGCAAACCCCTCACAGACCCTGAAATCCTCAGATACATTTTTGTCTTTCCTAAAGCCAGAACCAAAACATAAACATTTCTTCTTTCTTCTAATCTATTTAGTTAGCTGATGGGGATCCTCCATGTTGGGAGGGTTGCAGGGTTGTCTCTGCGGGGTCGTCCTGGTCGGGTTGGCTGACCGGGCCCTGCATTGCAGCCCTATGGCTGTGGTCAGGGCCCTGGTCTGCCCTGATCTTGGCAGCTGCTGTGGCGGTGGGGCAGCTCCTGGTGTGAACGGGTCTCCAAGAAATCTTTTTCTGACAGCGGTGTCAGGACATTTGACTCTAGCTCAAATTATGTTTTTATATTGTTTCAGTTAAAGAGACAGAAACTAGAAGGCAGAATTTTTGTTTCTTCTATGAAAAGAGGAGCAGCATCATGTGTTTGTGATGTGTATTTGTATGTGTGTGTATGTGCATATGATGGTAAATGTGAGAAATGTGAAACAAGAGAGTATGATCATGTATGAAAAGTCCTATACAAACAAAGTTTGATTTGATTTGGTTTGACACTCGTGATAAATTGGTATTAAAAATCTTAATCAGCTGTCAGTACTACTGTTCACAATTTCACTGCTGGCCAGGATAAAATCATTGCAAGAAGATCTGAGATAGCTGAGGCTCTATGAAAGCTGAAAAGGTCCAACTGTCCTTGCAACCAAAAATTAGAGACCCTCATGAAGCAAAGACGAAGCTTGCTCTGAGAAAAAGCAGGGTGCCGCTTGTTATTTGCAGCACCAATAATACCACAAAATGTCTGTAAAGAAGAGCATCCATGTTCTAAATGGGGTGCACTGCTTGGATAATTTGACCATGCAAGGAAATCTGAGAACTATAAGATAACGGCCACAGCTGGTGGAAAAAAGTCTCAACAGTTGAAAAGCTGTTGAAATTACTTAGAAATCCTGCTTGGTTAGTGAATTAATGACAAAACATACTGTAATGCACTTTTTCTCTCTTAATCACTTAATATCTTTATTAATCTGTTGTTTAGCCATCATATTTATACTGCAACAGAAAAACAGATATCTAAAAGATTTTCAGCAACACTGTAGAGCGAATTCATTTCAATATTACAAATTAATTTGCCTGCAGTGCTTAATTTGTAAAGTGGGAGGTGCCGGATCGCAGAGTGGGGGCGGATCCGGCAAGTTAAAAGTGATGAACTAGGTGTTTGACTGTTACCGACATAATTAAAGTTAGATTGTTAGATTTTTGGAGTGATCCGGATAATTATTCAAGG